>SKCR01038706.1:0-86421 GCA_019454045.1 Zanthoxylum bungeanum
AAATTGTTTGAATAGGAAAAAGAAACGGTTAGATGAAGTTCATAATCATTTTACATGCCAGGAATATCACCAACTTACCGTACGTGGATTTATCACGGTGAGCAGTATAATTCTCAGTCACGGTTTTTTGATTCCGGCGAAGGGAGCAGTAGTTACAATCAACCTGCAAACGATGAGATCACCGATATTTTGCATGACTTACAAGGTCCACAACTTGGTCATAGTGTTAGTGGTGACATGCCAGTGTTAAGTGGAAATGATCAAAATTTATTTAGTGAACTACTTGATGAGGCAAAAAAAATTTCATTTGAAGGTGCTGGAATGTCGATCTTGAATTTCGTTGTGAAATTATTACATATTAAAGTGATCAACAGAATGACCAACAAAAGTATCGATATGATGTTAGAGTTACTGGCCCAAATGTTACCGGTTGGAAGCGAATTGCCTAAGTCGTACTATGAGGCAAAGAAAATGTTGCGTGATCTGGGAATGGGGTATGAATCCATTCATGCTTGTAAGTTTTATTGTGTATTATTTCATGCCGAGTATGAATCACTTGAACATTGTCCGATATGTGGTGAAAGTCGATACAAAGTCTGTGGTATGGGGAAGAAGTGCCTCAAAAGATATTGCGATATTTCCCTTTAACGCCCAGGCTGCAGAGATTGTTCATGTCACGACACACAGCGACTGATATGATGTGGCATCATGAAAAGAGGATCGGTGCGGAGGGCATACTTAGACATCCTGCGGATGGAACCGAATGGAAGGAATTTGATGACATGTACCCCCGTTTCGCTGAGGACCCCCGTAATGTCAGGTTAGGTCTTGCCTCTGAGGGTTTTAACCCATTTGGGAATATGTACAACTCTTATAGCATCTGGCCCGTTATTGTCATTCCATATAACTTACCTCCATGGAAATGTATGAAGGATCCGTTCATGTTTATGTCATTGCTTATCCCTGGTCCACGTTCACCTGGTAAAGATATAAATATTTACTTGAGACCATTGATCGATGAGTTATAAACATTATGGAATGTGGGTGTGCATACCTATGATGCAGCTTCAGAGCAGTATTTTCATATGCATGCCGCATTATTATGGACCATTAATGATTTTCCAGCTTATGGTTCATTATCTGGATGGAGCACTAAGGGATACATGGCATGTCCAGTTTGTGCGGGTCAAACACCTTCGCAACGATTACAGAATAAAATCGGATACACAGGGCACAGGAGATTTCTTGAGTTCAGTCATCCTTGGCGAAGGAGTCAATTATTTAACGGTCAACATGAACCTCAGAGTATGCCCAGTCCATTGTCTGGATTCGACATACTTTGCCAACATCAACATCTCAGAGACAACACACCAGGTAAACATCCTAATAATAGAGATAAAAATCGAAAACGCTTACCTGAAGAGTTGAATTGGACAGGAAATAGTATTTTCTTTGAGTTAGAATATTGGGGGACTCTGAGTTTGCGACATAATTTGGATGTAATGCATATAGAAAAAAACATTTGTGAGAGTTTAGTGGGTACACTATTCAATATTCCGGGTAAGACAAAAGACACTGTAAATGCTAGATTGGACCTACAAGATCTTAGAATTCGCAGTGAATTGCATTTACAAGTCACCTCTCGAGGTCTTATTAAGCCTCCTGCTAGTTATGTGCTCAATCAATCGGAGAGAAAATCATTCTGTGATTGGCTGAAAATGGTTAAATTCTCTGATAATTATGCATCGAATATTGAGCGTTGGGTCAGAGATGATACAATAACGGGATTAAAGAGTCACGATTTTCATGTGCTTCTCGAGATTCTCCTTCCTATTGGTATTCGACCTTATCTCCCCCCGAATGTATGCGACGTCGTACTTGATCTATGTGGCTTCTTTAAACAATTATGTCAGAGGACATTAAGCACATCTGTTATTGACGACCTTGAGCGAGGAATCGTGATAATCCTATGCAAGCTGGAGCGAATTTTGCCACCCGTTTTTTTTTGATGTCATGGTACATTTGGCTGTGCATTTACCGGCTGAAGCTAGAAAGGGAGGTAATGTCCATTACAGATGGATGTATCCCATTGAGAGGTACTATATTATATATATATATATACAGTTTTATATAAGAAAATTCTTAACTTTTTTCATGTGCATAGAATTTAGTATTAATGCAAACTTGTTGTCATATCTGCAGGGCTTTGGGAGATTACAAACAGTATGTGAAAAACAAGGCACGCCCTGAAGGGTCAATAGCTGAAGCTGTTATAATAAATGAAGCAATAACATTTTGTTCGATGTACATGCAGAATATTGAAACTCATTTTAATCGTCGGCCACGAAACTATGATGGAGATGCAAGTAATAACCAAGATATCACAGTGTTCCGTCAAAATTGCAGACCATTTGGAGCAGTAGGTGTCAAATTACTATCCCTTCAGGAAGTTGAACGTGCGCATTGGTTTATATTGAGTAATTGTGATGAAGTTCAACCGTGTATAACGTAAGTTTTTCTGGTGCATAACTATTGTATTTTTTCCATACATTAACCGTGATAATTTATTGTAGGCAACATCTAACAATGCTACAATGTCGTGATGACCACAATGTTGATGGAACACACAGAAAAGAATTTCCTAAATGGTTTCAGACAACTGTAAGTTAGAATATTTTATATTTATTTTTATCCTAACATTAAACATTTCAGTTTGTTATATTAACACATATATTTCTCTCATTGTCAGATTAACAACCAAGATCAAAATGGTCAATTGGACTCGCAATCCTCGCTGGTTTCTTTGGCTTATGGGCCTCAAAAGCAGGCTTATGAATACAGTGGATGCATTGTCAACGGAGTTAGATTTCATACCGAACAGCGAGATGTTACTCATGTGACTCAAAATTCTGGAATTGTAGTCCAATGAGAACACATCTCAGATCTAATTCACTTCTACGGCGTAATGCAGTCGGTCATTGAGTTGATATACCGACCCAGATGACATATTGTGCTATTCGACTGTAAGTGGTTTAATTACTCTTTAGATATGGTTGAAATATTATCGTAATTATTAATAGTATAACTATCACATATTGTTTTTATTATTTTTAATGGTACACATCTAGCGTCGAAATATAATTTTCGACGCTAAATGACAGACATTAGCGTCGAATATATTCGACGCTAAATGTCTGACATTTAGCGTCGAAAATATATTCGACGCTAGATATAAAATTAAATTTCCCGGAAAAATAACCCTAAATTTTTAATAACCGCCTATTTTTTAGCGTCGAATTATTCGACGCTAAAACAAATTAATTCGACGCTAAATGTTTTTTAAATCCCTAAACCCAGCGACCTCTTCTTCTCGGCTCAAACGACCAAATTTCTTCCATTAACTCTCTTCTTCTGCATTCTCGGCTTTTAGACATCTACTGCAACGAATTTAAGGTAAGTCTCACTTTTTTATTTAATTTGATGATGATGATGATGGTGATGGTTGTCAATAAGATTGATGAATTTTGATGATGATGATTGTTGAAGTTGATGATGAATTTGCATGATGATGAATTTGCATGATGACATATTATGGTTGTTGATGTATGATGATGAATTTGTATGATGATGATTGTTCATAGAGTGGAATCATTGATGATGATGATGATGATTGTTGATGAATGATGATGATGATTGTGGGTTAATTTTGAATAAAGAAAGAATGGTGCCTAATAAGGAGTCAATAGAGATGTTTAGGAGGATATTGATGCTGGCTAAATGAAAGATTAAGGTGTTTTGGTGTGTTTTGGGAAGCCAATATTTTGGTTTGATTTCGGCAGACCGTAGGACGTTCGAACGCGTATTCAAACGTAATTCGAACGCCCACTTTTTGCCTTAGACGTTCGAACGCGTTAAAGAACGCCATACGAACGTGAGCTCACTGGAATTGATCCGTTCGAACGCGTTAAAGAATGCCATACGAACGTGAGCTCACTGGAATTGATCCGTTCGAACGCGTTAAAGAACGCCATACGAACGTGAGCTCACTGGAATTGATCCGTTCGAACGCGTTAAAGAACGCCATACGAACATGAGCTCACTGGAATTGATCCGTTCGAACGCGTTATAGAACGCTACTCGAACGTGAGCTCTCTGGAATTGATCCGTTCGAACGCGTTATAGAACGCTACTCGAACGTTCGCTCTCTGGAAATGCGTGATAATATAGTATGTGTTTTGGAATGTTTGTTATGGTTATGCGTGTGCATGAGAAGTCGTGTGATGACTTTGGTGTGTCGTGATATGTATGTATTGTTTGATTGTTGCCTTGTGATGTATTGGTTGTTAAATGCTGCTTCGTGGTTGGTTATATGTATCCCATTGAGTGTGTGACTGTGTGTATGTACGTTTATGATGGAACTCGTAGATTATATGGATAATGAATGCATATGTGAAATGAAAAATAAATGAATGAATGAATTTGAAAACGAAAGTGAGCATTCGATGTTATAAGCGCTTTTGTTAAGTTGTATTGACTTGTATGGATATGTATGTATATGTATAAGAATTTTGGAATTTGATGACGATAATGCGACGGGTTTTTGCAGATGGCACTGGGCAATCGCAAACGGGCTACCGCGACTCCATCTACATCAGCAAGGGCAACTGGCCCTGGTGATTTCTCTGCTAGCACAGGTGAGTCCAGTACAGTGAAGGGTCGAGGACGCACCCGTGGCCTGGGGTTGGCTAAGTACGTTAAGGCTCACGGCCGTATCCGGATAGAGATATCAGATGATGGACACACTCAAGTCGGACAACATAATTCAGCGTTTAATACAGCCATAGGAGCTACAGCTCGATATGAAGCTCCCCAAAACTACGTATCTTGGAGAAAGATACCGTGGGAGACGAAAATGAACCAGCTATTCCCTTCACTACTTGTAAGTTTTCGATATTGTTTGTTATTTAACATTTTTATTTTATACTTATTTTTACTCGAATTTTCATGTAGGAATGGTTCGACTTCGATCTGACCCAAGTGAATGTCCAACAATATATTGACTACCACATGAGGAAAAGTTATAAAGATTATAGAACAAAAGTCCTGAAACCAATATTCGACGAACATAGACCTTCAAATGCTCCACAACACAAGCCTGATTTTATAGAGGAACAAGATTGGACATTCTTATGTGAGCTTTGGTATAGCAAAAAACACGAGGTAAATTTTGAAATAACGGAAATTTATAATTGTCTTTGTTTTCGGCACTTACAGTGTTGGTAAATGCAGGATAAATGTCACGCAAATTCGGAAAATTGAAGTCACTTGCGTTTTAACCACCGTGGAGGTTCGAAGCCATTTATCCAACATCGTGCCGAACATTCTGAGGTAAATATATCCTAACGTAAAATTGAACAGTTAATTGTTTTTACTAATCTGGAATTAATATTGAATTTATTTTCTGTTTATAACAGAGTAGCACATGTGAGGTGCAATCATTTCCAGATTTTTTCCGTGTGACGCATTACAATGAGAAGAACAAATGGAATAAATGAAGAAGCCGAACGCTGCTATGTAAGTTTCAGTTTTTTAAAATAAAATAATTAATATTATATATGTTAATTTTTTTTCTCAAATTCTAATATTAACTTATTTTTTGAAACAGAACGAAATGATGGAACTCCAAGATCAAACTCAAGAGACAGGGTCCGACCCCATATCAGATGAGCAGCTGTGCAATTGGTTTTCAAGAATCAGACAGCTTACAACGTTGGCCGGGCACTCGTAAAAAGCCAACGTCATCTGCATGCAATAGTGTTAATTCGGACAATTGTCTCTCTTCGAGACGAGTTAGTCACCACCAAAGACGAGCTAGCCAGCACCCGAGACGAGCTGCAGCAGACTAAGGAGAAGCTACAACAGGTCACGGTGGACCACGAGAAGAAGATGATGGACCACGAGAAGAAGATGGAGCAGTTGCAAGAGCAAATGCTGGCTTTCCGTCAGATGTTTGAGGCCTCATTCAGTTATGGTGCATCGGCTCGAGCGTCCCCCCATCACAGTAGCAATTAATTTGATATTTGGTTTTGTATAAACATTTTGAACAAATATATTTAATATAATATTTTTTCTAAAACAAATTTAAATATATATTTATTATAATATTTCGTAATTCTGTTATTAATACATTTTTTTTTCAACAAAATTAAATATTTTTGACCAAAAAAAAAGAAGTAAATTAATAATTTTTTAAAAAATAAATTTTTGAACTATTAGCGACGAAATAATTCGACGCAAAAAGTCCAACTTTTGGCGTCGAATATTTCGACGCTAATAGTAACAAAAAATGGCCGCTGTAAGCTTACATATAATACTTTTTTAATATACTTTAGCGTCGAAAGTTTCGACGCAAAAAGTCCAACTTTTGGCGTCGATTATTTCGACGCTAATAGTAACCAAAAATGGCCGCTGTAAGCTTACATATAATACTTTTTTAATATACTTTAGCGTCGACACGTTTCGACGCTAAAAGTTTGGATTTTTGCGTCGAAATATTTCGTCGCCAAATATAACCAATAGCGTCGAAATATGTACTTTAGCGTCGAAATAAATTGAACGCGGAATAAAGCTTTTTAGCGTCGCATTTATTTACTTCGACGCTAAAAGTGATTCTCGTCGACATTTCAGCGTCCATTTTTTGCGTCTAATTTTTTCGACGCTAAATGTATTTTGCGTCAAAACCGTGACGTATGGCGTCGAAATAATTCGACGCTAAATGGTCTAATTCTTGTAGTGATTGAATCTTGCTTATGATAGTATCAAATTTTTATTTTTATTTTTATATTTTTCAAAAAAAATATTTTCGAAAGAAATCCCTTCCCCCCACCCTTAAGCTTACATTGCCTCAATATAAAGGGAAAAGTAAAGAAAAGGAAAAACAAAAAGAATAAAAATGTGAAAAGAAAAAAAAACTCCCTTTGGGTTTAACGCCTTTGTTTATTGTCGTGGGCACGACTCAATGCTTATTTCTTTAATCAATATAAACCAATTCTTCAAGGTCTAATTCTGCCATATTCTCTACTTGGAACCCTTCATAGAAAGGCTTAAGTCTATGGCCATTCACCTTGAATACTTTGGAAGTTTCCAGACTTTCAATTTCAACTGCACCATGAAGAAAAACATTAGTAACAAGAAAAGGTCCAATCCAACGAGAACACAACTTACGTGAAAACAGACGAAGTCGTGAATGATATAAAAGGACTTTCTGACCAACTTTAAACTCCTTCATAGAGATCATCTTGTCATGAAAAGCCTTTATCTTTTCTTTGTAAATTCATGTACTCTCATAAGCATCATTGCGAATTTCCTCTAACTCTTGTAGTTGCAGCTTCCTGTGCTCTCTATTTTCATCATGTTTCATGTTGAAACTCTTGATAGCCCAATAAGCCTTGTGTTCTAACTTAACTGGAAGGTGGCATGGTTTCCAAACACCAGTCGATAAGGTGACATACCAATGAGTGTGTTATATGCAGTCTTATATGCCTACAAAGCATCATCCAAACACAAACTCCAATCTTTTCTACTGGGATTGACCATCATTTCAATGATAGACTTTTTCTCTCGATTTGAAACTTTCGCTTTTCCACTGGTTTGCGAATGATAGGCAATTGATACCTTGTGGATCACATGGTATTTTCGCAGCAAAGCCTTGACGGTTCGATTACAAAAGTGAGTGCGACGATCACTTATAAGAGATCTTGGAATTCCGGAACTGGAAAATATGTTAGTCCTAATAAAATCTGTAACAACTTTAGAATCATCAGTCCTGTTAGTTTTAACTTCTACCCATTTCGAGACATAATCAACAATATGTAAAATATTAACATAAACGAAAGAGATATGAAACAATCCCATTAAATCGATGCTCATAACTTCAAAAATTTAACAAAATAGTATGGGTGTTTGCAGCATCTCATTCCAAGAAGATATATTACTTTTCTTTTGACAATTATTGCATACCTTACAAAAAGAATATGAATCTCGAAATAGAGACGACCAAAAGAAACCACTATCTAGCACTTTTCTCGTCGTCTTCTTAGCTCCAAAATGACTTCCACAACCTCGAAGAGTTGAGGTGGTTAGGGAGAGGCTTTAAATCTGGAATGAGGGCATGCAGAACAGAAGGTAAAAGCCTCTCGTTAGAAAATGATAACGTAATGTGTTGATGGTGTTTTTAAGCACTATGATATTTAAGCAGCACAGGATGGGTAAAAGGGTAAATTCCCTTGTTGATCGAGATCATTAATACCGACCCGACCACATGAGTTAGGGGTCGAGCGCTTATGATCGGTAACCCGACCACTTAAGATCGGATGACCGGGCGGCATTATCAGATCGACAACAGCATTCTCAGTTCAAAGGACTATTATGACCGACCTCATGAAGACCGACCAGATAGCGAGATATGCTCCAGAAGATGACACCCTATTCTTGCGGATAAGATGACAAGTTATCTTATTTTCATGGGGAAACTGGTGAGTCAGAGTCCTAGTAGGGTAAAGAAAGTAATGGTAGTTTTGACTAGGAATCCTTATGGGAAAAGGAAATTGTTTCAACTAGGAAATTCTTGTACAAATAGGAATATGATTTCTACACTATTATAAATAGAAGGGTAGAGTGTGCATAAGAGGAGAAAAAGTTGAAAGTTGAGAGATGAGATGATGAGAGAGGGAGAATCAGAATCATTACCATCAGACTTGTAAAAAACAAGAAGCAGAGCTGAGAAGCGTGTTTGAGTAATAAAAGTATCATCCTTTTTGTGCCCGTGGACGTAGGTCGGACCAAGATCCACCGAACCACGTTAAATCACCTTGTCTGATTGGTGTGTTTTCTTGTTTTCCGCTCTAATTTGCTTTTGGTTTCCCGCATAACCAAACAAATTCACAGTTGAAGGAGGATTCCCTCGGAGGTGATATTCCCGTATTACCCTGAGACCAAAATCCACCGTCAACAGTGGCGCCGTCTATGAGGACTCAACGAAAAGTAGCTCGCGTAGTAAGACGATGGCAGAAGATGGAAATCACCGATCGTTAGGGACTTCACCAGATAGTTCGGGAAATCCATGGTAAAGGTCTGTTGGTCGAGCCTAATTTGAGGAGGTTCCCGATTGAGGAGGGAAATAGTAGGGCATACTGTATCTACCATAACGTAAGGGGACATGCCTCGAATGGGTGCAGAGACCTGCGGGAGCAGGTGGAAGACTTGGTGAAAGAAGGCTATCTCAGTGTGTACATAGACCAATCGGTTTTTTAGGTCGACCAAGTTGATAGCGGAAGTCATCCTGTCGGATGCGTGGAATGCTGAGATGCAGAGAGGATGTATTAAGAAGAGCCTTACTTGTAGTGACCCTTGTAGAGTTGCAAGAAAGACAACGGATCCCAAAAAGGTGAGTAAGACCTCTTCTGTATTAGGTTGACATTTGATTATGCTTGTTTGTTATGGCCCACATAATAGTTTTGATATTTGTTTTATGGCTCGGGTCTGCTCTTGTACCGCCGAGTCCGTTTTGTTGATATATGTCTCTTTCCGGCTCGGGTCTGCTCTTGTACCGCCGAGACCGATGTTTCTTTCCGGCTCGGGTATGCTCTTGTACCGCCGAAACCGATGTCTATTTCCGGCTCGGGTCTGCTCTTGTATCGCCGAGACAGATGTTTCTTTCCGGCTCGGGTCTGCTCTTGTACCGTCGAGACCGAGTGTCTCTTTCCGGATCATGTCTGCTCTTGTACCGCCGAGACCGATGTCTCTTTCCGGCTCGGGTCTGCTCTTGTACCGCCGAGACCGATGTCTCTTTCCGGCTCGGGTCTGCTCTTGTACCGCCGAGACCGATGTGTCTTTCCGGCTCGGGTCTGCTCTTGTACCGCCGAGACCGATGTCTCTTCCGGCTCGGGTCTGCTCTTGTACCGCTGAGACCGATGTCTCTTTCCGGGTCGGGTCTGCTTGTACCGCCGAGACCGATTTCTCTTTTCGGCTCGGGGCTGGATTTCATTCCGCCGAGGCCGCTTGTTTATTCGGCTAAGGGCTGGACTTCGTTCCGCCGAGGCCACTTGTTTATTCAGCTCGGGGTCGGGTTACGTCCCACCGAGTCAGCTTCTTTGGACTAGGGATGTAACATTCCCCCAGAGCCAAGTCTTTCTTTCAGCTCGGGTTCGGGTTACGTCCCACCGAGTCGGCTCTATTGGTCTGGGGAGGTGTCGGGTTACGTCCCACCGAGTCGGCTTCTTTGGAATGGGGATGTAACATTCCCCTAGAGCCAAGTCTTTCTTTCCGCTCGGGGTCGGGTTACGTCCCACTGAGTCGGCTTCTTTGGACTGGGGATGTAACATTCCCCCAGAGCCAAGTCTTCTTTCAGCTCGGGGTCGGGTTACGTCCCACCGATTCGGCTCTATTGGTCTGGGGAGGTGACATTCCCCCATAACCAAATGTTCTTTCAGCTCGGGGTCGGATTACGTCCCACCGAGTCGGCTCTATTGGTCTGGGGAGGTGACATTCCCCCAGAGCCAAATGTTCTTTCAGTCGGGGTCGGGTTACGTCCCACCGAGTCGGCTTCTGTGGACTGGGGATGTAACATTCCCCCAGAGCCAAGTCTTTCTTTCAGCTCGGGGTCGGGTTACGTCCCACCGAGTCGATCGTCATCAGCATAAGGGCAAAGGATTTCTCCACGGGTAGATATCGAGATCCTCGTTGACTGAGCACATTAAGGTAGCAGGAAGGACCAGATTTACAGCCAAGACATTTTTCTCTGCGGTTCCTGGAGTGACCACCGACGGATTCATCGGCACACCATCTTTTTTTATAGTTCCCGGCATCAACTCGCAAACTCGTTGTTACCGAGAACTAGGGGATAGATGTTGATGGTGTTTTTAAGCACTATGATATTTAAGCAGCACAGGATGGGTAAAAGGGTAAATTCCCTTGTTGATCGAGATCATTAATACCGACCCGACCACATGAGTTAGGGGTCGAGCGCTTATGATCGGTAACCCGACCACTTAAGATCGGATGACCGGGCATTATCAGATCGACAACAGCATTCTCAGTTCAAAGGACTATTATGACCGACCTCATGAAGACCGACCAGATAGCGAGATATGCTCCAGAAGAAGACACCCTATTCTTGCGGATAAGATGACAAGTTATCTTATTTTCATGGGGAAACTGGTGAGTCAGAGTCCTAGTAGGGTAAAGAAAGTAAGGTAGTTTTGACTATGAATCCTTATGGGAAAAGGAAATTGTTTCAACTAGGAAATTCTTGTACAAATAGGAATATGATTTCTACACTATTATAAATAGAAGGGTAGAGTGTGCATAAGAGGAGAAAAAGTTGAAAGTTGAGATGAGAATGAGGAGGGAGAATCAGAATCATTACCATCAGACTTTTAAAAAACAAGAAGCAGAGCTGAGAAGCGTGTTTGAGTAATAAAAGTATCATCCTTTTTGTGCCCGTGGACGTAGGTCGGACCAAGATCCACCGAACCACGTTAAATCTCATTGTCGATTGGTGCATTTATCTGTTTTTTGCTAAATTTGCTTTTGGTCCCCCATAACCAAACAAATTCACTATTGAGGGAGGATTAGTCTCGGGAGTGATATTCCCTTATTGCCCCTGAGACCAAAATCAGCCGTCAACATAATGTAAGACATGTTACCTAAGCACTGAAATTTTAGAACTTCATCCAACATTGTAACAGTTTCCTGCAAATGAGTGCTTAAAGCTAACTTCTCATTTCCTTTTTCAAGATGCTTGCTAATGGCAACTTTCATCCCATCTTTTCTGTCAAGTTCAAAAAATTCCTATACTAAAAAATCAATCACATAAATATAGTAAATATGATTATCATCAGCAGGGTATTTCATGGCGTCATAAATATTAAACTTAAAAATTTCATCATCAAATTCCATGGTAAGTGTACCACTAGGAACATCTAACATAGTCCTAATGTCCTTAAAAAATGCCTTCCTAACAAAATAGGTGTCGTTTGATCACCATTCTCCATATCAAGCACATAGAAATCAATAGAAAAAACTAAATCATTAACTTGTATAAGAACATCTTCAACTAAACCCTTAGGATATGTATTAGATCTATTAGACAACTAAATCACAACACTAATTTTATTCAAATGTCCAAGTTTCAAGGAAGCATGTAAGGAATATGGCATGACATTGATAGAGGCTTCTAGATCTAGTATGGCATTCTCAAAACTAGTGTTACATATTGTACAAGGGATAGTTAACATACCTAGATCTTTGCGCTTCCCATGTAGTTTTCTTTGAATAACTGTAGAAACCTTCTCCCCTACCTTTACGTTCTCATATCTTTTATGTTCTTATTTCCTTTTAATCGTACACAAGTCTTTCATAAATTTAGCATAACGAGACAATTCTTTAATATCATCTAAAAGTGGAATGTTTACCTCACATCTACGAAAAGTCTCATTTAAATTTCTATTTTGCTCATATTCTCTAGATTCTGCTAAACCCGGAGGAAAAAAGAGGTACCAATTTATAATCAGAATGATTGCATTTGTATTTTCTCTTGGATTTACTATCGTTTGAGTGGGTAATTTTCCTGGACTTTGTGATTCTAGCCGGCTAATTGCGGTTGCCATTTGACCCATCTGATTGTCCAAACTTTGAATATTGGCCCTCGCCTTTTGTTGAAATTATTTTGTTTCCTGTTTAAGTTACAAAGTATTAATGGCAAGAGACTTGAAAATATGACATACCAGAATTATAATTTTGGTTCTGTTGTTATCTAGGAGGGTATGGTTTCTTAAATTACTGAAAAATTAGCCGATTTTGAGCTACGCCCTGATTTACTTGTGGATTTTTATAGCTAAAATCGGGGTGATCCCTCCATCCCGGTTATATGTGTTAGAGTAGGGATCAAATTTCCTTTACGATTCTCCAGGAAGACCACCAGCCATATTTACTTGCTTAGTGGGATCTTCTTGGAGAGTTGGGCACATACCGGTCGAATGTCCCACTACCGAACAAATCCCACAAACATGTACTGTTTGCATATTACCTATAGCCATTTGATGAACAAGGGTAGTTAGACTCACACTTTTTTGTTCAAGGGAGGAAACATTTACCTCATTAACATTCTTAGAGGGAGGGTCAAACCTATGGCAGTCATATTTGTAATCAAATTACTCACGGCCTCTAAAGTTTTATCCACCAAGACTCATTCACTAGAAGCGTAAATCATACTCTTATCAGTGAGTAGAAGTCCCTCATAAAGTACTGGATAAGTAATGGATCAATAATTTGATTGTAAGGGCAGTTTGTACATAATTTCTTGAAACATTCACAGTATTTGTATAAGGACTCTCCGTTGTGCTTCCTTATACCACAAATATCTTTTCGAATATTGGTCGCCCTTGAATTTGAGAAATATTTTTCCAAAAACACCCGCTTCATCTCGTTCCATGTGGTAATACTTCCGGATGGTAGATATTAGAGCCAATCTTTAGCTGAATCTTTCAATGAAAATAGAAAAGCTGTTAATTGATTTGTTCTTCAGTCTTTCATACTCGTACATACCATATGAAACTCCTTAAGGTGCTTTTGAGGATCTTCACCTGTAAGGCCATGAAAAAGGGGCAAAAGATATATTAGTCCAGATTTCAATTCAAAATCAATATTAGCATCTAAATTAGGGAATGTTATGCCTAAGGTTTGTTGAATCAAATCTGGGGCGGAAATTTCTTTCAAAGTTTGATTTCCAGCCATGACTTCTTCTAGATTGGAATCGCTAGCAAATAAAGATTCAGGGATTGTATCATTCTCTTCGGAATTTATCCGAGCTTCTTTCCTTAACCTACACAAAGTCCCCTCTAATTCTGGGTCACACTGCAGACTATCTTGATTGGAAGATCGAGTTACAATCATAAACAATCAAGGAAACTTTAATAAAATGTGAAAAATAAAACAAGGAAAAAAACTAGAGTAATGAAAGTTAAGTAAAAATTATATGCTAAGGTAACGTAACTTAAAATTTCCGAAATTGAAACAATAAAAACAAAATTAGAAGAACAAGAATAAAATAAAGTCACAAGAAGCAAAAAATCAACAAGAAAAGCCTCCCCGACAACGGTGCCAAAATTTGATGTGCTGTCGTAGCAACCAAAAATAAAACCTAATCATACAAATATATGTAGTAGTGCAAGTAATAATCGTTCCCACATTGAGTATCTAATCTAATTTATGCCACGTGAATAAAAAGAAATTGAGGGGATTTGGAATTTAATATAAATTTTTTTAATAAACACAACTAAATAAAAATTTAAATCAAAGTATTAAAGTCAATCAAGAAGAGAAAAATCCTAAGTCTAAGTCAACATCCACCATTGGAATTTACAACTGATCATTAATGTAAAAATATATTAATCCACACTTTGAGTATTCACCATTGGAATTCTTTTCCTATCTCTCATAAGTCATAGTTAATTAGAAAACAAGTGATCTATTTAACCCTAACTACTAAACAACCCAAGACAAGCGCTAAGGTTTAATTTAGTGGTAGCCTTAAAAATTAGAGAGATCGATGAAACTAAATAATACAAGCATAAGCGGTTGTCTTTAATGTAGTCATGTGTTATTCCTAAAGTTTAACAGTTTCTGATGCAGCAAATCATTAAACCCTAGTTGCATCTCAAGTTAGATGAATCAAACAATTACGAATTTGATATTAAACCTAACAATAGATAGCAACGAATAATAAACTAGTAGGTCTCCTAGAAATCAAACGACACAATCATGAAATTAAGCAGAGAAGAACATTTTATACTCAATGTACAAATTAAACAATTAAAATAAATTAGATCTCACAGTTGTATTGATCCCAAGGCTTTAGTTTCATTTGACCAAGCACAAAGGTTTAGCTACACATAGCCAACATAAAAAAAAACTCAAAGAAGAATTATTGTCTTTCTTTTTTTCTCTTTTCTCTTCTGTGTCTAATGAGGGTTTTAAACCTCCTTTTATAAATAAATAATGTCCTAACCTAATCCTAGTGATATGGGCTTTTCAAAATCCAAAAAAGAATGGAAAAATTCTGAAAAATAGAAATCTACGCATAAATCCCGTAATTTACGTTCTAATACCCCTCAAACGCAACTAAAATGTGAATTTTCTACCTCGGGGCGTTAGAATCTCCATTACACATGACTCGCATGCAAAGCTTATGCCTCGGGGCGTTAGAACTCTCCAACGAACGTCACTCGAATGCACATCTATTCTGCGCAGACTGGTTCCGAGGTGCAACTTCAAATAATTTTAACTTTCTCGTCCCTTGGCCAAATCATGCATTATTTATATGCACACGATCATCTTTGAGTCTAATTTATAATGCAATTGACCTCATATCAATTGGATTTTGAAGAAGAAAGTTATCCTCAGAATACGGAACATCATTGAACCTATTCAATAATTACACAATTATCATAGTTTGCTTTTAAAGCCTTCAATTTCATCCTAAATCAAAATATGAAAATAATGAGTTTATTTATACACTAAATAATTTTAAAATACTAAATATTAAGGGAGAACAATATATCACTTTGTATTCACATCACACTAAAATGGCCTTGTGCTACCTCATGTATTCATGAACATTTACAAAGTTTCCCAAACTTTTATTGAAGCGACACCACTTCCTATGCTCATATAGGTGAAATTACATTTAATAAATTTCATTAAGAGTATTGACACTCATCATTCTATTTAATTTTCCAAATTTACAAATAATTTATTCTTACCCATCAAACTTTTAACTAATAAGAGTATTAGTAAAAGTGGGGTTCCTATTATAAGTAAATTTAATTAAATTATTTTAAACCCAACCCAACAGAAGTACTTCTCACTAAAACTCTTGAAAGAGCTTTAGTGAAAGGATCTACTAGATTGTTACATGTTTTGACATACACTATGGCAATTATTCCGTCAGAAATTAGTTGTCTTATATATTAATATCTCAAGCTGATATGTCTGGATTTTCTATTGTAAATTTTATTGAATGCCTTAGACATTATTTCTTGACTATCAGAGTGTAAAGATATGACTAGCATCGGTTGTGGCCATAACTTAATATCCAATAACATATTTCTCAACCATTATGCCTCCTTGCCTGCAGCTGCTAAAACTATTAATTCAGATTCCATTGTAGAATGAGTTATACATGTTTGTTTCATTGATGCCCAAGAAACAACACCACCCACACCACCCCCTAAGAAGAATACCTATCCAGAAGTTGACTTGTCATCATTCGTACTAGTTATCCAACTAGTATCCGTATAACCTTTAAGTACAACTGGAAAGTTATAGTAAAACAATCCAAAATTCAAAGTCATTTTCAAGTAACCCAACACTTTTGATATTGCTTTCCAATGTTCCACACTAAGATTACTTGTGTATCTAGATAATTTACACACTGCAAAAGTAATATTTCGTCTAGTGCAATGTGTGACATATATTAAACTATCAGTGCTTTAGGGATATGCCCTATACCCAACTTGTGGTTGGGCTATATGTACATGTATTTGTAATATTTTCATTAATTAATAAAATATCAATCTTTATTATACGTGTCTTACATAAATTATATGAATCATCAAACACTGTAATAAAGCCCTTGGAGTAATAAGATGATGGCTTCCACGCCTTATGAGAATCATTACTCTCAAACGTTCCTAGTCATAGTTTTGTGAATAATTTGGGTGTTCACAAAGCGGAGAGACTAGCATGATGATATGATCCGCCATTAAGTGGGGTAGCGGATCTCATAGGCTACTAGCGGAGATCCGTCCGCTTGGTGTATCACATGGATGCATGAGTTGCTCGTGTCCATCGAACTGACCGCCAAAAGATTTCACATGGAGTGTTTATCCCATGTGTCTGTGAGAACTTTCATGTATCAATTGTATGAGTAGTCCTTAGAGTTGGGGTCTTTACAATCTTATGTGTGGATCAAATGACTTTGACATTTTCCTTCTCCGGTTCAAAAGATCCGGTCATAAGGGTATGATTAGGTCATTTGATGAAACATATGAAGTTTGTAAAGATACAACATAGAATCGCCACTCTCTCGGATAATATTTTCTTATAAGAGTAGTATTCCATTTCGAGGGTTGATATGTGTGATCAGTGCTTGAAACTGTGGCCGCAGTGGAACAATCATGTGAGATTCTTGGGTTAGTACGATTCATGACACTATCAACATTATACCTTTGACTATATGGGTAGACATTTTCCATACCCTAGGTCAAACGGTGGGGATACAGTGAGGCGATGGACCGTATCATATGTAAATCACATACATAATATGTATATATATTTCCTTCTCATTTGGGGGCCTTAGCATGTTGCTAGATGTCAACCTTCATCATTGAAATCGAAAAACCATCTGATCGGAGTATAATTTATGTTCGATTAAATTATCACGATTCATTTCATGTCCAACTTGAGGGGAACCCAAAAGGTCACACACAACAAAGTCGAAATCAATGGTTAACAGTGCACAATACAAATTTAACAGCATATATGATTGCTGTAGGAATTGTTCATAAATGGTTCAATGTGTTTAATTATTGAACATATCATTTATGAGGTTCCAAAGTGGCTTAGGGATTGGTAAATGACGATAGGGGCACTTTGGGAATTGGAAAAATGAATAAGAAAATAAATAAATAAATAAATAAAAATCTGCGTTTTTTTAATTTTAATTTTAATTTTATTTGTTTTGAATTCCGATTTGGCCCAAACTCTTATTATGGTTTATAATCTCATTAAACCACTATATTAAGATCCAATGGCTAAGATTTAATTAGCATTTATCCCACATCATATTCTTAATAACCCAAAGAATTCTTTACAAATTTTTACACCAAAACCTTTCATATCTTGGGTTTATATAAGTGAGCAACTCTAAAGTTTAAGAGTAAGCCACTGATTTTGAGGATCCTTAAGTCTAATTGACTAGAGGAATCTCAAGTTAAAAGTTTTGAGGTATTTCCTAGGATAGCACCAAGGGCAAAATACATGTGCACTCAAGGCGTAGTCTTTCCGTTGAGTTTTGGCTTTGGTGTGTGCACCTTTGGAGGCCACACACTTGGGTGGCTCTTTGGAATATGGAAGAGCTTGCTGAGTTCGAGAATAGCTTGTAGATTGGAGAGAGAACTGGAGGAGTCTTCGGTTCAAGTAAGTTTTTTTCTTTATTTATTTTAATTAGAGTTCTTATGATAGTTAGCATGTTTAGGTTTATGTTCTTTGCATGTTTTATGCGTTTTTATCCTGAGAATATATAGTAACACGCCTAGGCTTGTAGAATAATTAAAACAAATGGGTCTTGGGCAAAGGGATAGCGGCATCATAATTTTTAGTTTTTGTTTTGATTAGTTCTCTCTCATTTGAACTCAAAATTGGGTGTGTAAAAGCTCGTTGGAAAGCTAAAACCCTTAACTTACTTTTAGGCACAAGTTTTGCATGACTTGGTTAAGATTTGAAAAGTGAAATTGTATTTAAATTTCACGCATCTGTAAGAAATGAGAATAGTAAATTTATTAGATTAAAATAAAATGAAATATCATAATTAAATATTAATCAAAGTTATTTAATGCCTAAAATAATTCCAACATATTAAAACTCACATGCTTGATGATTCTATGTATGATTAGAATTGGCATGATTATTTTAGGGTGCGAGCATCTAGAGACTTTCTAAGGAAATAGAGAGTGTACTGCTTATCCCTGAGCTAAGTAATTATTCCATGATGAACTTAGAGATTTATTACCTTTAAGGCTAATAAATATAAATCACTTGTTTAAAATAAAAGACATTATAAAAGATACAAGTGGGGTGGGACCAAAGCGTTAATAAAACTTTCCAAACTAAAGTTAATTTAACCAAAGGTATTACTAGAGTTAGATAATGATTTGGTGTCTTCCTTCACTCACTACCTTTTTATAGCAAAATGAAAAAACTGTGAAGACATCTAGATAATCATTTACTCAAGGCTTACCTTAAAGCATATTTAAAGTGTTGGACTAATTTGGAGGATCTATTGTTTATTCCTGTCACCAATGCAATAAGAGCCTAGGAGGTAAGGGTATTTAAGAGAGTTCGCTCCACCTCCCTCTGGGGAATTTTCAATGGAGGAATCCATTTGACAGTTATTCACTTAAACTTTCTAAAATCCTCAATAATAATTTTAGTCTAAAATTTGCCTCCCATTGTAAAGTATAGATCCAAAAGGCTTAAATCGTATTGGCAGGACTAGGCTTTACCAGCCTGACCAATACCAATTTGTCCCTAAATCATACTATTGACAATGGTTTGACTTTTCTGAGTAATAAGACGCAGCGACCCTTAGGCGTGGTCTTATAACTTAGTGGCAAAGATTAGGTGTCCACAAGGACTAGCATAAGCTATGGCATGTTTGATTGCCAAACCCAATGATCAAGGAAGTGTGATTTATATCATAAATTGGTTGGTAACCTACCTAATTATCGTATTTTATAACGACCAGCCCTAGTCGGAGTTATGAAATGATGATAATGGGATCCTTGCCCACAAGAAATCCATCATATTGGGGTTGATGCGATTTGCTTAAAATTTAAAAACAATTGAGTGAGAGCAACTTCATAATATTAAAAGCCCATGTTATTATGAAACATTAATGAAAACATATTCCTAATTTTAACATTCTCTCTTAACAGGTGGGTTAAAATATTTCTCAAACATTCAAATGGAAAACAGAATATCACTTCGTTCCATCCTTGATGAGCATAAGCTCAAATGGGACAACTACAATGACTGGTTTAGAAACCTTAAAATTGTCTTACCACAAGAAAATATTTTTTATTTTCTTGAAAGACCATTTCCCCCTGAACCCGCAGAAGATGCTGACCAAAATACATTTGATGCTTGGAAGAAACACGTCGATGATGATGAGCAAGTAGTTTGCATAATGCTTGGCTCTATGTCGGACGAACTTCTGAAAGCTCACGAAGATATGGATGCTCAAACCATCATCTTTCACTTGAAGGAGTTGTATGCAACTTCCATTTATACCGTGAGATTCCAAGTGTCATGTGTCTTATTCCAAGAAAGGTATAATGAAGGATCTGTTAGTGGACATGTGCTTAAGATGATTGGCCACATTGAAAAATTTGCCAACCTCGGGTTCATCATGGATCATGAGATAGGTCATGATCTAATTCTTCAGTCCTTACCAAAAGACTTCTCTAACTTTATTATGCAGTTTCATCTGTCTAATAAAGAAGCTACTTTAGCAAAATTGCACAATCTGATAAAGCAAGCAGGGAAGGACTTGAAACCGGAGGTTAAAACCTCCGTCATGCTTACGGGTACGGACCTGAAGCCACGATGCCCAAAGAAAAATAAGGGCAAGGGCAAGGCTCCAGATCACCTAAAGCCCAATGGTAAGGTGGAGAAGAAAAAAGGAAAGGGGAAATGTTTCTTTTGTGGAAAAAAAGGGTCATTGGAAGAAAGACTGCAGATCCTTAAAAGCCAATGAAGTTAGGGAAGCCCAAGAGGCCAAGAAGCCCAATGCTTCAGGTATGTTGTATATGATTGAACTATATTCTAAAAACTCTGAACCTTCTACCTGGGTGCTTGACACCGGTTGTGGGACTCACTTGTGTAACAATGTCCAGGGCTTGAGAAATAGTAGGAGACTCCATCATGGGAGGTTGACTTACGCATGGGTAATGGAGCAAAACTGGCTGCATTGTGCGTGGGGACTTATTCATTAGTTTTTCCGAATGGTTTAGTTTTAGACTTAGAAGATTGTGTTTATGTACCTTCTCTAGTAAAGAACATCATTTCAATTTCTTCTTTATGTAATAAAGGCTTTTCATGCCTAATAAGTTGTAATGAATGTTCTATTTATTTTAATGAAATAAAATATATAGATGGTATTTTGAATAATGGTATCTATGTCTTACAAACTAACAAAGAATGTTCAACCTCTAATATATATAACGTTAACTCGAATAATCTCAATGAATCACTTCTATGGCACAGTCGCTTAGGTCATATCAATGAAACAAGATTAACTAAGCTACATAAGGATGAGTATTTCAGACCCTTCAAATATGAACCTTATGGAACTTGTGAGTCTTGTTTACTTGGTAAAATGACTAAATTACCCTTCAAAGGTAAATGACAGCATGCAGCAGAGACATTATAACTCATACACTCTGATGTATGCAGACCAATGTCAGTCACCGCTAGAGGTGGATTCTCATACTTCATTACCTTTATCGATGATCACTCGTGATATGGGTATGTGTACCTTATGCGGTATAAATCTGAAGCCTTTGAGAAATTCAAAGACTTCAAAGCTGAAGTAGAAAACTAGCTTAATAAAAGTATTAAGTCACTAAGGTCTGACCGAGGTGGTGAATACTTAAGTGACGCATTTCAAGATTACTTCAGAGAAAATTGCATTGTTTCCCAATGGACTCCTTCGGGAACTCCACAATATAATGGGGTCTCCAAAAGGAGAAATCAGACAATATTAGATATGGTCCGATCAATGATGTTAGGCACGGATATACCTATTTTATTTTGGGGTCTTGTTTTAGAAACTGCAACACTACTGCTAAACCAAGTTCCTTCCAAGACTGTTAGTCAAACACCATATAAGTTATGGTCTGGGAAACGTCATAGTCTTAGTTATCTAAGAGTTTGGGGATGTGACACATATGTTAAGCTCACATAAACTACCAAATTGGATGATATGGCAGTTAAATGTAAGTTTGTAGGATATGCCTTGAACTCAAGAGCATACGTGTTCTACGTCCCAAATGAAGAAAGAACATTTGTCTCACAAAATGCTAAATTTCTAGAGAATGAATTCCTTCTCAAGAAATATAGTAGGAGTAGACTTGACCTCGATGAGGTACGAGAAGAACAAACTAACATAGAACTAAACCCCAGGCCCCTCAAAAGGGCAGCGAGGGAACAACCAGAAGGTTATGAACTTAGAAGGTCTGGTAGGGAAAGATATGAGCATGAAAGATATGGTTTCCATATTGATAAGGAACATGATCAAGTCATTGATAATGACGATCCCACCAGTTATGACGAAGCAATGTGTGACATTGATTCAGTCAAGTGGCTTGAGGCCATGAAATCCAAAATAGACTCTATGTATCAGAATCAAGTCTGGGACTTGGTGGATGCACCTAAAGGGATAAAACCCATAGGCTGCAAGTGGATTTACAAGCATAAAACTAATACAGAAGGGAACATCCAAACCTATAAGGCTAGGTTGGTGGCGAAAGGTTATAGAAAAATCCAAGGAATTGATTATGATGGAACCTTCTTACCGATTGCAATGATAAAGTCCATTCGAATTTTACTGGCACTAACTGCACACTTTGATTATGAGATTTGGCAGATGGATGTCAAAACAGCTTTCCTTAATGAGAACCTCGTAGAGTAAGTCTATATGACACAACTTGAGGGGTTTGCATCTAAGGATGATCATAATAAAGTATGCAAGCTTAAACGATCCATTTATTGACTCAAGCAAGCCTCTATTAGTTGGAATATACGATTTGATGAGACAATCAAAGAATTTGACTTCTTCAAAAATATAGACGAGCCTTGTGTTTACAGGAAAAGTAGTGGGAATGCTGTTGTATTTCTTGTATTATATGTCGATGACATATTAATCATCGGGAATGATATTCCCATGATGTAAGCCACCAAGCAATGGTTATCTCAGAATTTCTCCATGAAAGATTTGGGAGAAGCAGCCTACATCCTCGGCATTAAGATCTACCATAATATATCTAATAGGTTGTTAGGACTTTCTCAATCTACGTACATAGATAAAGTTTTGAAAAGATTCAAAATGGAAGATTTCAAAATAGGTATTTTACCTACTTGTCATGGAATCAAATTATCTAAGGAGCAATGTCCACATACTCATTCAGATAGAGAACGTATGAGTAGGATCCCTTATGCTTCAGCAATATGATCGATCATGTACGCCATGCTATGTACAAGACCTGATGTCTCTTATGCTCTTAGCATAACGAGCAGGTATCAGACAAATCCTGGTGAGCAACACTGGGCAGCTGTCAAAACAATCCTCAAGTATCTGAGAAGAACTAAGGATGTGTTCTTGACATACAGAGATTGTTCTGAGATGAAAGTCATTGGTTACTGTGATGTGAGCTTTCAGACAGATAGGGATGACAGCAGATCGCAAATAGGATATCTATTTTCTATGAATGGCGGAGTTGTCAGTTGGAAAAGCTCAAAGCAGTCAACTACAGCGGACTCCACCACTGAAGCCGAGTATATTACAGCATCTGAGGCAGCTAAAGAAGCAGTCTGGATAAAGAAGTTCATCACGGAGCAGGAAGTGCTTCCCGTGATAAAGAATGGCGTCACAATGTACTGTGACAACACGGGCACCATTGCTCAATCAATGGAACCAAGGTCCCACCAGAACTCCAAGCGTGTACTCAGGTGATTTCATCTCATCAGATAGATTGTTGAGAGAAAAGAAGTTATTATAGTGAAAATACCCACGGAAGATAATCTTGCAGATTCTATGACTAAAGGGCTGACTAAACAAAAGCATGATAGGCACACCCAAGAGTATGGTGTCCAGATTCATACTAGTTGGCTATAGTGCAAGTGGGAGATTGTTAGGGATATGCCCTATACCCAACTTATGGATGGGCTATATGTACATGTATTTGCAATATTTTCATTAATTAATAAATTGGTAATCTTTATTATACGTGTCTTACATAAATTATATGAATCATCAAACACTGTAATAAAGCTCTTGAAGTAATAAGATGATGGCTTCCAGGCCTTATGAGAATCATTACTCTTAAACGTTCCTAGTCATAGTTTTGTGAATAATATGAGCGTTCACAAAGCGAAGAGACTAGCACGATGATATGATCCACCCTTAAGTGGGGTAGCCGATCTCATAGGCTACTAGCGGAGATCCGTCCGCTTGGTGTATGACCGGTGCTTACACACGCGTATAACGCAAGCGCACGTATCGTTCAAGTAGTATAAAAAGTATCGATCCTACAAGAACTTAATACCTAATCTATTAATTTTATGAGGTCAAATGATTACTAGTATCTAACAGGTTGATTGATTGATTTGAAATGATGAAGGTTTTGAATTTAAAAACAAGTAAATAAAATTTCTCGAATGTAGGTTTAAGAAAATTCAATATTAAAAACTATCTAGGGTTGTGATTTCTTCCAATATCATTTTAAAGATGAAGTGATTATTTTATGTTTGTGTAATAAATTGTTTACTAACCTGGAACACTAAATTATGCAAAAGCCTCTGTCGATGGTCAGATGCAAATACCCATTTTAACCCAATTGAACCATATGTCTATGTCAACCAAATTATCTTGATTCATTAAGTTTAAGTTCCAATTATGGCTACCCCCGCCCGACATGTATATGTCTATCCTGTAAGGAAATCTATTAAAGGGTTATCTATCCTCAAGGAAGATCGTGGGCTATTTAGTCTAAGACTGAAACCTAAAATTCCTTTGTCAAGTTTATTTTAGATTTAACACATCAATCTTATTAGTGGCCAATTAACAAGACGCATTAAGCTTAAGACTTAATAAGTAAACCTTTAAATTACCCAAACTATAAAATAACCCCTTATAAACTGGTGATATTAGATTTCATCACAACCCCAGATAAATGGCTTAGTTACGACATATATTTACGGGTAGTAAAAACTTAAATAAAATAAAAGACATAAAGTAAATGCTGAAAAGTAAATTGCTAAAAAGTAAATGACGGAAAGTAAATGCAGAAATTAAATACTGAAAATTAAATGCTGAAAAGTAAATGCTGAAAGTAAATTACTGAAAAGTAAATGCTGAAAGTAAATTGCTGAAAAGTAAATTGCTGAAAAGTAAATTGCTAAAAAGTAAATGACGGAAAGTAAATGCAGAAATTAAATACTGAAAATTAAATGCTGAAAAGTAAATGCTGAAAGTAAATTGTTGAAAAGTAAATAAAGTAAAAGTATAATAAAGAAAATGCTAAGGTAAAAGGATCCACTTTTATTACTTCTATTTTAGATATCTCCCTTAATATAATATATTAACTTTGCATGATAATTACCAACCAGCCATATAGGCGGTATCCAGATTAAGTCAAATTAATAATTAATTACCAACCGACCAATCAGGCGGTATCCAGTTTAGTCAGGTTAAAACCAATTTAAATAATTACCAACCGAACAATATGACGGTATCATCATTAAGTCAGGTTTTAAAATTATAATTAAGGGAGATTAATCTAAATATTAGTAATAAAATTTTTACCTTTTACCCCAGTAAAGGGGAGTTACCTCCTCATTACTGAAAAGTAAAAACTGAAAATTAAAGAAAGAAAAGTACTGTGCGTAAAAGTAAATTGCGGAAAGTAAAAACTGAAAAGTAAAGTACGAAAGCGGAAATTAATTACTGAAAGCTGTAAATAAACAAACAAGATACAATTTTCTTAGTATTCTTAAGGAATTCCTTAGAAGAAAGTATGAATTTACAAATGAAATGACTTGTTATTTATAGGCAAAATTTTGCCTCCATCAAATCATCCACCAAATCAATTATTAATTGCTCCACTAATTGCTCCACCAAATCCATTATTAATTGCTCCACTAATTGCTTATCATGTTTGGTGGTGATTTGATAATTTTTATTATTTATTTATTAATTTATTTTTTGCTTTGAAAATGACTTTAATAATTACACACAACACACTTCTGGATGGTTCATCAATTTCGGGCATTAAATATTCAGAATTCGAAATTATATTGTCTTTCAAAGTTGTAGATCTTTGATTCTTATTTAATCTGGAACTTGAATCACCTAAATCTGATATTGGAGTAAAACGTTATGCCCAAAATACGACAGATGCGCAAAACTGGAATTTCCAAAACTGCACTTCGTTAAATCGCCCTTTCAAGTTTCCAATCTCCAAAATTAATATGTCAAGTCCAATTTTTGCCCTTATTTGACCCACATTTCGTCCTAAATGATTTCATTGTGTCCCAATATTATTTTATCTGCAAAATAAACTAAAACACATCAAAACGTTCATCAAACCCGAGAAACTAAACAAAATATTAAGTAAAAGGGGCGGTAAATATTGATATATTTTCCGCTCATCACACCCCCAAACCTAACATTTTGCTAGTCCTTGAGCAAAACAATAAAATAAAATACAAGAAACAAATTAAAATTAAACTAAGCCACTTTCGTAGGGATCACGGTTGCATTTAGCATATGCAACAAGCCTTTAAACCCCTAGGTGTCCCTAGTGGACGAGTTATAATCTCGTGAGGGCTTACAGCAACGATACCCACAACCTTTTACAAAAGTAAAAAGATAATAAAAGTAATGCACACAAAAGCAAAAAGACAAGAGAAAAGATAATAAAGAAGTTAGTGACTAATCATGTGAAACTTCTACTCCAAGTTACTAGTTGTTTTCTTTCTTTCTAAATTACTGAATAAGTAAATTCTCCGATTATTTTTACCATTCTCCATATACACAGTCGACAAAATATTAATCAACTCATTTTTGCCCACAACAGTCACAAGTGTAGTTGATAAGAGAGTAATATTTTTGTCCTAAAGTTTTATCAGAATTCACATCTTTTTGCAGCAATGGAATAATTTTTCTGATTTTTCTGATTTTTTTTCTTTGATTTTTGATTTATTTATATATAATATCTTCCATCTATGTAGTGAGTGTTGGGTCGGTGGCTCCCAAACCAGTTGGCTTTAGGGCACCAGGTGTTAAGACACCCCTACGAACTTAATTACTCAGACTTCAGATATATATATTCTTGCAACATCCTTGATCCATGTAGCGAGCTTTGGGC
Organism: Zanthoxylum bungeanum; assembly: GCA_019454045.1. Lineage (NCBI taxonomy): Eukaryota > Viridiplantae > Streptophyta > Magnoliopsida > Sapindales > Rutaceae > Zanthoxylum > Zanthoxylum bungeanum. The sequence continues at coordinate 26,988 of SKCR01038706.1, forward strand.
CAGTGACTCCCAAACCAGTTGGCTTTAGGGAACTAGGTGTTAAAACACCCTTACAGACTTAATAACTCGAATCTCAGAGGTTTTTTTTTTTTTTTTTTTTTTTTACTCCATCACTTTTTGAGATGCTTTCTCCAATTAAACTAGAGCACTAAATATTATAAACTTTTCAATTACAGCTCATGTCTGTATATTACTATGCATGTTGATAATATCTGCTAACTGAGCATATGAAGATCATTTTTTGTCAGTATTATGGAGAATTCACAAATTAAATAATTCAAAAGGAAATAAACAAAAATTAACTTCTTCCAAAACCAGGCAGATGTGAAATAAAAGAGTCAGAAGACTCACCTGCCAATCGGACTCGTGCTTCAATTACCCAAAGAATGTCATTAGGAACACCATGGATTGTTAGTAATCTCATCTGTTCCAAGCGAGCTTTGTAGACTTTCATCAGAGAGTTTTGAGGGAGAGAAGGAAATTGCTTGTGAAGATTTGCGAGAACTTATTCCATCCTGAAATGTCTTAATCTTCAAAAACTAAACACACCAAATTTAAATCACACCAAATCGCAATATATACAAAAATTGCATGGGTTGCCTTCCTGCAAGCGCTAAGTTTAAAGTCGTCAGCTAGACGTGACTGCTCGAACGTTTATGCTGGATCTGAAAGTGTGACACTTTCTTTTTGTCGCTCAAATGATTCTCCCCAGTAGTGCTTAACAAGCTTGTTTTTAACCTTGAAAGTTTTTTTGGAGTCAAGATCATGTATCTCAACGGCTCTGTCTGGTAAAACCTTGGTGATCACAGATGGACCTGACCACCGTGATTTTGGCTTCCATGGGAAGAATTTCACCCTTGATTTGTTTAACAGTACCTTATGCCCTGGTTCCAGTTGTATGCGCACTAACTTCTCATCTTGTCTCTTCTTGGCCTTTTCTTTGTACAATTGGCATCCTCAAAAGGCTGATTGTGAAATTCCTCCAATTCGTTGAGCTGGTGGAACTTTTTCTCTTTTGTTGCTTGTAGTGCAAGAATTGGATTTTTCAGTGCACAAGACGCTTTATCTTCAGGCTCCATTGGAGTTCTGAATGGTACTGTGCATCACATCAAGTCTGAAACATTCATCCTTCTTTTCATCATCTGGGAATTCATGGCCTTGAAAACATTGAATGTTACTTCTTGGTCATGTACCCTCATGGTTAATTCTCCTTTTTGTACATCAATAATGGTTCGACCTGTAACCAAGAATGGTCTCCCAAGGATGATTGGCACGTCTACGTCTTCCTCTATATCAAGGATAATAAATTCTGCTCGGAAAATGAATTTGTCAACCTTGACCAGCACATCTTCAACTACGCCTCTTGGAAATATGAGTGTTCTATCAGCAAGTTGTAGAGAGACTGAAGTGGGCATTGTTTCTCCAATTTGCAGATTCCTGAAAATAGAAAAAGGCATCAAGTTAACACTTGCACCTAAATCACATAAAGCCTTACCAAAGTCATGTTCTCCTATGGTGTAAGATACAGTGAAACTGTCAGGATCTTTCAACTTTGGAGGAAGTTTTCTCTGAATGATGGCGCTGCATTCTTCTATCATTGCTACTGTCTCGTAATCTCCCAAACTCCGCTTTTGTGAAAGAATGTCTTTCATAAATTTGGCATAGCTGGGCATTTGTTCCAAGCTTCTGCAAATGGAATGTTGATATGCAGCTTTTTGAACACCTCCAGGAAACGAGCAAACTGCTTGTCCATTTTGTTTTTCTGAAGACGCTAAGGAAAAGGTGGAGGTGGAGTGATCTGTTCTTTTTCCTCCATCTGTTGCTTTGTTTCTTTTAGAATATCTTCAATTGTTGCCTTGATTCCAATATCTTTATTGATTTCAGTACCGCTTTTTAACATGATGGCATGACATTGCTCATTTCCCATGTTCCTCGGATTTAGTTTAGTGTTGCTAGGAAGGGTACCTGGCGGTCTGTAACTCTGAGCATTGGCCAGTTGTCCCATTTGATTTTCCAGTGCTTTAATAGAGGCTGAATGGCTTTGATTCAATGCTACTTAATTTTGAACCATAGCTGCTAAAGCATCATATTGTGCTTCTTGCTTCTTCAACTGGGCCATCACTTCTATTATTCCTGGTTCTTTTTCATGCTCCTGGCCTTTGTTCTGTTGATGGAATCCGGGTGGTGGGTTGTTCATTTGCCCTGAATTGTTGCTCCATGAAAAATTGGGATGATTCCTCCACCCTGGGTTGTAGGTGTTGGAATATGGATTATTCCCCTGTCTGTTGAAATTATTAACGTAGTTCACTGTTTCTTTATGTTGAATTGGTTCTGGTGCTCCTTCATATGGTGAACTTGTGGTTCCAACGATGTTCACAACTTGCGTGCTAAGTATTTCTAGACATTTGTATATCACATCCAGCTTGGAATTTAGTGCTGTGTTGGCTTCAGCTTCATAAATTCCTGCAATTCTTTGGATCATGCTCCTTTCTGTTGGCCATAAAGAATTGTTGTTGGCCATTTATTCAATTAAGTCCCAGGTCTGATCTTCTCCTTTTGCCATCAAAGCTCCTTCAGCAGCAGCATCAATTGCGGTTCTCATTATTCCAGAAAGTCCATTGTAGAAGGTTTGGACTTGTAGCCACTTTGCGATCTCATGATAAGGACGTTTCCAGAGTAAATCTTTGAATCTTTACCAAGCTTCGCAAAGGGATTCTGAATCTTGTTATACAAAAGATGTGATGTCATTCCTCAACTTTGCAGTTCTTGCTGGTGGAAAATACTTTGCAAGGAATTTTGTGGCTAGAGTGTTCCAAGTTGTGATGGAACCTAGTGTAGCGAATGTAGCCAAGCTTTAGCTCTGTCTTTCAGGGAAAATGGAAAAACCCGCAGTCTCATTGCTTCTTCAGCTGCTCGGTTGTAATTGAAAGTATCGTAAACTTCCAGGAAGTTACTGATGTGGGCATTAGGATCTTCAGTTGCATTCCCCCCAAACTGTACTGACTGCTGAATCATCTGGATGAATGTTTTGATGTCACCTGCATTTGCTGGCAAGGGAGGAAGTACAATACAAGAAATAAGTTTGTCAACCACTGGAATGGTTCTGTCTCGAATGAGAATCGGTGGTGCAACGTTCAAAGGTTCAGGTTCCATGTTAATAATTGTTTCTTGGCCTTCTCGCCTTTCCCTTCTCAACTGTCTGATGGTTCTTTCAATTTCTGGGTGAAGCGATCGGAGTTCAAAGCTTCTGGTTCATCTCATGTAGTCTCTGAGAACCTGAAACACAAGAAAACAAAAACAATAAGTAAAAAGAAATTAGATACAAGTAACGTATCTAACCCCAAAATTAATAGTGAAAGATAAATAAGTCCCCGGCAACGGTGCCAAAAACTTGACCGATGCTTACACACACGTATAACGCAAGCGCACATATCGTTCAAGTAATATAAAAAGTATCGATCCCACGAGGACTTAATACCTAATCTATTAATTTTATGAGGTAAAATGATTACTAGTATCTAACAGGTTGATTGATTGATTTGAAATGATGAAGGTTTTGAATTTAAAAACAAGTAAATAAAATTTCTCGAATGTAGGTTTAAGAAAATTCAATATTAAAAACTATCTAGGGTTGTGATTTCTTCCAATATCATTTTAAAGATGAAGCGATTATTTTATGTTTGTGTAATAAATTGGTTTACTAACCTGGAACACTAAATTATGCAAAAGCCTCTGTCGATGGTCAGATGCAAATACCCAGTTTAACCCAATTGAACCATATGTCTATGTCAACCAAATTATCTGGATTCATTAAGTTTAAGTTCCAATTATGGCTACCCCCGCCCGACAGGTATATGTCTATCCTGTAAGGAAATCTATTAAAGGGTTATCTATCCTCAAGGAAGATCGTGGGCTATTAAGTCTAAGGCTGAAACCTAAAATTCCTTTGTCAAGTTTATTTTAGATTTAACACATCAATCTTATTAGTGGCCAATTAACAAGACACATTAAGCTTAAGACTTAATAAGTAAACCTTTAAATTACCCAAACTATAAAATAACCCCTTATAAACTGGTGATATTGGATTTCATCACAACCCCAAATAACTGGCTTAGTTACGACACATATTTACGGGTAGTAAAAACTTAAATAAAATAAAAGACATAAAGTAAAATGCTGAAAAGTAAATTGCTAAAAAGTAAATGACGGAAAGTAAATGCTAAAATTAAATACTGAAAATTAAATGCTGAAAAGTAAATGCTGAAAGTAAATTACTGAAAAGTAAATGCTGAAAGTAAATTGCTGAAAAGTAAATGCTGAAAGTAAATTGCTGAAAAGTAAATGCTGAAAGTAAATTGCTGAAAAGTAAATAAAGTAAAACTACAATAAAAGAAAATGCTGAGGTAAAAGGATCCACTTTTATTACTTCTATTTTCGATATCTCCCTTGATATAATATATTAACTTTGCATGATAATTACCAACCAGCCATATCGGCGGTATCCAGATTAAGTCAAATTAATAATTAATTACCAACCGACCAATCAGGCGGTATCCAGTTTAGTCAGGTTAAAACCAATTTAAATAATTACCAACCGACCAATATGGCGGTATCCTTGTTAAGTCAAGTTTTAACTAGTTTATATATTATAATTAAGGGAGATTAATCTAAATATTAGTAATAAAAGTTTTACCTTTTACCCCAACAAAGGGGAGTTACCTCATCATTACTGAAAAGTAAAAACTGAAAATTAAAGAAAGAAAAGTATTGTGCGTAATAGTAAATTGCGGAAAGTAAAAACTGAAACGTAAAGAAAATAAAGTGCGAAAGCGGAAATTAATTACTGAAAGCTGTAAATAAACAAACAAGATACAATCTTCTTAGTATTCTTAAGGAATTCCTTAGAAGAAAGTATGAATTTACAAATGAAATGACTTGGTATTTATAGGCAAAATTTTGCCTCCATCAAATCATCCACCAAATCAATTATTAATTGCTCCACTAATTGCTCCACTAATTGCTCCACCAAATCCATTATTAATTGCTCCACTAATTGCTTATCATGTTTGGTGGTGATTTGATAATTTTTACAAATTATTTATTAATTTATTTTTTTCTTTGAAAATGATTGAAAATGACTTTAATAATTACAGACAACACACTTCTGGATGGTTCATCAATTTTGGGCATGAAATAGTCAGAATTCGAAATTATTTTATCTTTCAAAGTTGTAGATCGTTGATTTTTCTTTAATCTGGAACTTGAATCAGCTAAATCTGATATCGGAGTAAAACGTTATGCCTAAAATACGACTGATGCGCAAAACTAGAATTTCCAAAACTGCACTTCGTTAAAACGCCATTTCAAGTTTCCAATCTCCAAAATTAATATATCAAGTCCAATATTTGCCCTTATTTGACCCACATTTCATCCTAAATGATTTCATTGTGTCCCAATATTATTTTATCTGCAAAATAAACTAAAACACATCAAAACGTTCATCAAAACCGAGAAACTAAACAAAATATTAAGTAAAAGGGGCGGTAAATATTGATATATTTTCCGCTCATCAGTGTATCACATGGATGCATGAGTTGCTCGTGTCCATCGAACTGATTGTTGAAAGTTTTCACATGGAGTGTTTATCCCATGTGTCTGTGAGAACTTTCATGTATCGATTGTATGACTAGTCCTTAGAGTTGAGGTCTTTACAATCTTATGTATGGATCAAATGACTTTGACATTCTCCTTCCTCGGTTAAAAAGATCCGGTCATAAGGGTATGATTGGGTCATTTGTTGAAACATATGAAGTTTGTAAAGATAAAACAGAGAATCGCCACTCTCTCGGATAATATTTTCTTATAAGAGTAGTATTCCATTTCGAGGGTTGATATGTGTGATCACTGCTTGAAACTATGGCCGCAGTGGAAGAATCATGTGAGATTCTTGGGTTAGTATGATTCATGACACTATCAACATTATACCTTTGACTATATGGGTATACATTTTCCATACCCTAGGTCAAACGATGGGGATACAGTGAGGCGATGGACCGTATCATATGTAAATCACATACATAATATGTATATATCTTTCTTTCTCATTTGGGGGCCTTAGCATGTTACTAGATGTCAACCTTCATCATTGAAATCGAATAACCATCTGATCGGAGGATAATTTACGTTCGATTAAATTATCACGATTCATTTCATGTCCAACTTGAGGGGAACCCAAAAGGTCACACACAACAAAGTCGAAATCAATGGTTAACAGTGCACAGTACAAATTTAACAGCATATATGATTGTTGTTCATAAATGGTTCAATGTGTTTAATTATTGAACAGATCTTTTATGAGGTTCCAAATTGGCTTAGGGATTGGTGAATGACGATATGGGCACTTTTGGAATTGGAAAAATGAATAAGAAAATAAATAAAATCTGTGTTTTTTTATTTTATTTGTTTTGAATTCCAATTTGGCACAAACTCTTATTAGGGTTTTATAATCTCATTAACCACTATATTAAGATCCAATGGCTAAGATTTAATTAGCATTTATCTCACATCGGATTCTTAATAAATTTTGTTATCTTTGGAGCACCTATATAAACTCAAAGAATTCTTTACAAATTTTTTCACCAAAACCTTTCATATATTGGGTTTATATAAGTTAGCAACTCTAAAGTTTAAGAGTAAGCCATTAATTTTGAGGATTCTTAAGTCTTATTGACTAGAGGAATCTCAAGTTAAAAGTTTTGAGGTATTTGCCTAGGCTAGCACCAAGGGCAAAATACCTGTGCACTCAAGGCGTAGTCTTGCCGTTGAGTTTTGTCTTTGATATGTGCACCTTTGCAGGACACACACTTGGGTGGCTCTTTGGAACGTGGAAGAGCTTGGTGAGTTCGACAAAAGCTTGTAGATTGGAGGGAGGACTAGAGGAGTCTCCAGTTCAAGTAAGTCATTTTCTTTCTTTATTTTAATTAGAGTTCTTATGATAGTTAACATGTTTAGGTTTATGTTCTTTGCATGATTTACGAGTTTTTATGCTTAGAATATATTGTAACATGTCTAGGCTTGTAGAATAATCAAAACAAATGGGTATTGGGCAAAGGGATAGCGGCATCATAATTTTTAATTTTCCGCTGCGCACTCGCGGCCGCTTACCAACATGCTCTACCAGTATTTTCCATCAATTTAGAAGGAACATCATAGGGAGCATTTGCTTCTTTGATTTTCAAATGTTTAAACTTATTTAAAATTTTCTCAATATAATAAGATTGACAAAGACCCAATCCCCCAATATGTTTTCTAACTTTAATACCCAAAATTGTATTTACCTCATTTAAATCTTTCATTTTGAATTTTGAGATTAGATATTTCTTGGTATCATTGACACCATGCATGTTTATACCAATAATGAGCATGTCATCTACATATTGGCATATTATGACACCAAAATCATCTGTAAACTTAGAATAAACATATTTACCAACACTATTATATTTAAATCCATATTCTAAGATTATATAATCATTTTTTTCATGCTATAGCTTAGGTGTTTGCTTCAATCAATATAAAGATTTTCATAACCTACAAACTTTATGCTTATTTTCTGGTAGAACAAAACCCCCAGGTTATTCCATATACACCTCCTTATCCAAATCACTATTGAAGAATACTGTTTTAACATCCATTTGATGTACATGTAAATTATATATTGATGATAAAGCTAACAGTACCCTTATGGATGTTATACGATCCACCAGAGCATAGGTATCAAAATAGTTCATTATTTCCTTTTGCCTAAATCTTTTGGCTACTAACCAAGCCTTAAAAGTTTGAATTGATCCATTAGTATTATATTTTGTTTTAAAAAATCATTTACATATTGCCTTAGATCTTGGAGGCAAATCAACAATGGTCTAAATATTATTATATAATAATGAATCAATTTCATCATTGATGGTCTCTTTCGAAAAAGTAACATCACGAGACATCATTGTCTCTTTGTATGTTGTAGGATCATCTTCAACCATTACTAAAATAGGTATCTTAATAAGTACATCAATTTTATTGCCTTCAACTAAGAAAATAATAGATTTTGAAGATATAAAATCTGGATGTAAATTCTTTCTTTTCTAGAATATTGGCTTCTTCTAACTTCAAAAGGAGGATCGATTTGAATTCTTTTACTGTTAGAACTTGGATCAATTTAGAATTATTGGCCGGTTAACTGATTGTACATGAATTGTATTTGAATTTTGTTTTCAATAAACTCAACATCTCTAGATTCCATAATTATATTCGATCTTGAATCCAATATTTTATATGCTTTTGAATTTTTAGCATAGACAACAAATACGCCATTTAAAGTTCTAGGTCCCAATTTCTCCCTTTTAGGATCTAGAACTCTATAAAAAAAACAAGGCAGACACAAACTCTAAGATAACTTAAGTTTAGCTTGCTTTTCTTCCATAATTCATATGTAGAAGTTTTTTAATATTCTGGAAGGAATTCTATTATGTTTATGATAAGTAGTGAGTAAAGCTTTCCCCTACAAATTAGTAGATAACTTGGCATTTATTAGCATAGAATTAAGCATATCAACAAGTGTTCTATTTTTTTCTTCCAAACCATTTTGTTGAGATGTATATGAGGCAATAGTTAGTTTGGTGTATAATTCCATTTTCTTCACAAAAAGAAGAAAATTCCATGGGAAAATACTCACCACCTATATTATATACCAATTCTTAGAATATTAATTTTCTTTTCCTTTTGATATTCAACTTCTGATTTATACTTCTTAAACATTTGAAAGGCTTGATCCTTATGTTTCATTAAATAGAAATAAGAATACTTTGAATAGTCATCAACAAAATGATTATGATGTCATTCAATTCAGATATATCAGAATTACAAGTTCTAATAAATTAGAATTTCTTTCAACTTTTGGAAAATGTTTTTTTTTTTATCATTTTTGGTTGTATACAAATTTCACATGTTCTTTTATCTTCTCTTTATATGAGATCAATGCGTGCTTAGCCATATACTGTAATGATCTAAAATTAACATGTGCCAAAATATCATGCCATAAAGATATTGATAAATCAGTCATAAAACAGAAACATTAGACTTATTATTATTAATACCAAATTTAAACATTCTATCATATTAGTACTTCCCTACAAACAATCCATTTTTAGACAAAATTATTTTATCAGAATTTAAAACAACCTTTAATCCATTCTTACAAAGAAAAGTTATAGATACAAGATTTTTCCTTATATCTGGTACATGTAATACATTAAGCAACAACGGTTTCTTTCCAGAAGTGATATTTAGTTCAACACTTCATTTCCCTGCTACCTTTGCATCATTAAAATTTCTCATTAAAATTTCTTGCCCATCTTCTACAATTTCAAAGTCTTTAAATTGACTTTTGTTATTGCAAACATGAATGGTTGCACCACTACAAGAAAAAAGGCTTTTACTGATACTAAATTAGTGTCAGTGTTGCCGCAGCCAGAAATCACTGACACTAGTTTCTAGTGTCAGTAAACGTTAATACTGTAGTATCAGAAAATTATTGACACTATGGTATCAGTAATCTCTCACACTATTTTAGTGTCAGTAAATTATTGACACTATAACATCAGTATTTAGTGATACTATAGTGTCAGTAAATTTTGTTACTGCAGTATCAGTATATCGCATATATTTGATTTTTAGTGTCAGTAATTATTGTTACTATAGTATCAATATCCGTCAATATCTTTTAAATTTTAAAAATCGTATTATTTCACAATTATATTTCTATGTTTTGTAATTAAATTAATCATAATATATATATATATATATATATACCAACTCAATGAAATAAAAAACTAAAAAATTACATTTATATAAAATTCGCAATATAATAGATTAATCGTATTAATCAATTCAACAGTATCACATGATGAATACAAAAACTCCATAGACAATCTTTAAATTAACATATATATATTTCAAAAACTACTCTTAAAGTCCCACCAAAATGTCATGCCCCCACCAAAATTCATGATACTTGTTGAGAAGCCTGCAACATCCCCCAACAATATGATATCTGGCACAAAATCTGAAATTATAAACCAAATGTTAAGAATTAGATGGACTTCCAAAAAAAATCGATATCTTCATAAATAAAAACATTAAATACATCCAAATAAAAATACAAAATATAAATACAAAATATAACCCTAATCTAATTTTTGTCACATAAAGCACTTATTGACAATAACCATACCAACAACCTAAGAGCATGCATATAAAAAACCAAATGACATCCATAATAACAAGTTGTATCTTTCATACCGCTACATAATCACCAAAACAAACAAATCAATAACATACAATAAAAAGCATAGAAATAAAGAGAAACATCTAGGGCAGAGGCTAGTATTGCCCAAAATCCTACATTTGAATTCATCAATTTACACACTTTACAAGCAATCATGTCGGCTTCATTCCTCAGAGTATACTCTAACGCATTGTCCAAACTGAACTGGTTTGGCAGCAGTTGCAAGGGAAAAAATTTGGAGGGCATTGACAAAGCAAAACCGATACAAACTTATCCCAACTGCAATCAAGTACAATTTACTGTATGCCCACATTTATCTAACAAAAAATTGTGGTAGTATTATGTGACACACAATGTCAAATACTTCAAATGTCTGCAAGTGTTTGTGTCAAAAAATTCTTAAAATGAAAAATAAGTTCATCATCATTTACCAGTACAAGATAGTTTACACAGATTCATCTTACACATTCTTGAATTTGAATAAAAAGAATGAAATCGTTAAGAAGATGAAAAGTTAATAACATTGTTTTTGTAATTTTTTAAACTTTACCTAGAAGCCACACGAACATTATACTCCTTGCCAGGATGGTAAAATTCAGCAGAGAATGCATATATCATCCGACCACAGGAAAAAAAATATCACCACGCTAACCTTGCAGTAATGACATTATGATTTCAATGGTTCTAGGAAATGTCAAAAAGACCAAGGTAAAAGTAAACCTTGTCACGAAATCCCTTCTTACCTTTCATTTTATCAGCAAACAAATGCTCCAGCAGGTAACCAGGAAAATACATATTTACAAAAAACTGTTATATTAAATATTTAAATTGCAATTTGTCCTATAGTCAAGTTCCTTGAAAATATTAGATAGCTAAGACTAATTCAGCAAATTAAGTGGAAAAACGGATGTAATAGCGTATGTCATAATCAGTCAATGTGGGGTACAAGACTTTGAAATCAGTGCTGTTCACATACTCAAATATCAAGCTAGGAGTTTTTGAGTGCTGATCTCAAAAATATTTGCTTTCTAAAATAAGTGAGTCCTGCTGCTAAACAACAATGTAATGAGGATAAATGTTTTACCAGTGTCAAAGAAGTCATCGATCATTTGATAAATGAAAGAAATGTATTAATTTGGAATATAATGCAGAAAACAATATTCAAAACAGCTTAGACACAAAACAAGTTTAAAAAAGGTGATCTGGTTTTGATCAAACAGGGAAAAGCAGTTTTTATAGATTTAAGGAATCGGTGACCCATAAAGCATAGAAGTCCTCAGAAAACAAATGACAAATAAGAGATACTTTCGTGTATGCTTATGGAAGCAATCATCATTCGCTGGAAAAGTACAGATTACAAAACTTTAGATGATGAGAATTGCTTACAGGCTGGTAGTTTGGCATGTAAAAGACTGGTCTAGATTGGCCAACAAGCATCTGCTGTCCATACTGCAATCAGATGGATAAGGGTAATAAATGTCTAATCAGATGATACAAGCATAAGTACCCCTGATTAATGTCGTAAATTAATGCGTGAAGAACATGCAGTCTCTGATACAAATTTGAAGCCACGTCATACCTGGGGTCCATGTGGATGATAATATGTTTGGGGTGACTGCATTGGTGCAACCTGATATATGACAGGCTGGTGCCCAGCTACCACTGATCCCATCTGAAAATTTAAGTTAGCCACAAATATCAAACAAGTTGAACAGCATGCATTGAGATTTTTCATGAAATGCATGTAATTTCCATCTAATGGAAGCATAAAAGTCATAACATATTAGTAAACATCATAAGAAGAGAATTTGGATTGGTTTAAGTTAAAAACTAATCCAAAGTTAAAAACTAATCCCAATAAAAAACCATTCACACTCCTTACATGAAACCATGAAAAATAAGGCTTGAAGGGGAAAAAAATTCAACTACTTACTCCAAAACCAACAGGCAAGCCATGCATATGTGGTACGGCAGACACATTTGTGGATGATAGAAGGCATTATCACCAACAGGAGATAGAGGCCTAGCAGGCACTTGAGAGGGAATGAAACTCTTTGCATTAGGATTGAATTTAAATTCCTGAAACCCATAGACGAAGAATATGTTAACACATTGAGAAGAAAAATATTTAACACGGGAAGAGAGTATAGTAAGAATAAACACTTAAGTCATCTATCTTAATGTATTTGTGACAGCAGTAAAGTCAAATGATCATATAACACCCATAATATCAATCACACCTTGGCATGGGGATTCAATGTTGATTTTTCAGAAGAAAAAGAACCCACTGATGAGCTTGGAGATAAACCAGGAGCATTAGAAGCTAGAGTGGCAGCTGCACGATCTGAATTAGACGATGCAGAACTACCAGGTCTTCCACGAGGATTTACAGATTGTAATTCTCTAGGGGCTTTACTAGATACTGCAGCTTCCAATGGTTCACCATGGGAACTTGTCTTTTCATTACCCTTAGATAAAACAATAGATGTCGTATATGAAGTTGCATTCGCAGATTGTCCCACTTTGTCAGTGCCATCCATCTCACTGTTTGGTGACGATTGTGAATCTATATCAAACATTGCACGTGGTTAGCACCATAAACTTACTGGAGAAACAATCATAATCAAAATAGGTGTAAATTAGATTACATGCTGATGATTAAGAAATTAATAGTGATATTTTCAAAGTCAAAAAATCAAAAATTCAAAATACAAATGCAATTTATGAAAATTGGCATCTCATGAACATTAGTATCATACATCAGTCTAGTTTCAATCAAATTGTATTCACTCACCCCCAGATTTTGGCAATTGAGCATCCTCTGGTAGCTGCAACAGATTAAGAGCAAAGGAAAAAGGAATATATATGTTAGAAGAAAATAAATCATAAGCACATTCACAAGGCAACTCCAAGTTTCCACCAGTAATTACGCAATAGTAACCAAGTCTAACTCACCGGCTGCTTTTCTACAAAATCCTTTGCATCATTATTTCCTCCACGATCACGAAGCAAATTCTCCTGGACCCTATAAATTCAAATGTTGAAACCCAGTCTCATAGGATAGCACAAGTTATCTTACTCATGGTTGTAAAAACAGCTTTTTAAAAACGTAGAATCGTACGTTTTTACGATCATAGGGATTAAAATCTGGTTGAAACGCAACAAAATCGCAAATAGGGATAAAACATATCAAATTGTGATTTTTAGGGGGTGGAAATTGTAAAAATGCGAGTTTTGGGGCCATTTTGATCAAATGTCCCAAAGGCGTCGTACCTGGACAAAATAGAAATTGAAAACCCTAGCTCCTCTGTTTCTTTGTTCTGCACACACAGAAAATCAGAAATTACAAACCCTAGCCCCCCTCGTGAATCTTGAACAAAGCATGAGAGAATTCTAAAACCCTAGCCACTCCTCTCCTCTGACTCATCTTCATCACAATCCCAAAGGGCTTAAAGGGTAATTTCGCAACAACTTTCCCAGTTTCCATTCAAACAGAGAATTCAACAACCCAAAAACAATGAAAAGAACAAGGGCCACAACGGCACCGAATTTGAATTTGAATAAGGACAAATCACGGCCGGATTCTTTCACTGGGCTTTCGCTTTTCATGGTTTCGAGTTTCTTGGAGGCCTTGTCTATGGAGGATTTGAGGGATTTGTAAGAGTTGGTTCGGTAAATGAGAAGCCATGTGAGTGATTCGCAAATGATGATTGTGCGACAAGAGTTGGTTCGGCAAGAGTTGGTTCAGTAAATGATTCGCAAATGAGAAGCCATGAGATTTAGTAATGTATGCGAAAAACGTCACTTCCGTGAGGTGTTGGTTCGACTCCAGACGACTACGCATTTTTTTTTTTATTTCTTACTGATACTATGGTAATAGTAATTACTGACACTAAAATCACTGATACCATAGTGTCAGTAATTATTGATATTTAAGTGAAAAACACGGAAATAGGCACATTTACACGTCGTTTCTGACACTTTTAGCCTAGTGTCACTAACCTTAGTGTCAGTAAAGGCCTTTTTTTCTTGTAGTGCACCAGAATCATACCACCAGTCAGTAGACATGGTACTTGCCGCCATATAAATTTAATGATTTGATTAGGGTTTGGCAATCTATGCTTGTCGCCTAACCTAATTTGCTTGTTTTTATATAATTAATCAAATATATTAGCCTCTGTTTTGGTTACATCGAAAGAGAATGTTCTATCTTTCTTACTCTCATTAGTTAAATTTTCACTTTCAACTTTCATCCATGGTTGGGGCAAGCCCCTATATATATAATATTTCCCTTCAATTAGTTCGGCTAGACATAAATCGACCCGATTCATTTTAGCCTCAACATCACTTAGCTCATAATTGACATCTTTGCAGTAAGTGTCTTTACTTGAATTTTTCATATGTTATTCTTTTCTCAATAGCCGTTCATATCTAACCACGAGGTGGTAAGCTGAATGAGATCTGAGAACTTTCTGTCCTAAAACTTCTTTTAAAAGTCGAATCTCACGCAGCTTTGGGCGATCTTCACAAATTTATTTTCTGCCAAAGTTATGAAGTATTTGCTCATAATCGTTTTGAACATTTCTTGGAAAGTTTCAGCCCACTCATTCAGTAATTGACTTAAGTTTGCCAGTTCGGCCAAGGTGACTTCTGAATCAGCCTTGTAAACCTGAGCATGGATTTGGTGATAAATTAATAATCCAAGAGAAAACCAATCTTGATAAGGAACTATGGAATAGCCTTAGCTTATGAAAATCATTCACCTCCCCAAATTGGAGAGTGATCCTTCATATGTGTTCCACAATGGAGATCTCCATTTATCATGTGGACAAGGAAAATTCAGGTATTTTATAATTCCTTGGCCAAGAGTAGGCCCTATCAATCCAATCAGGGTGTGATTTCCTGTATCTAGGCCGTATTTGTCTCACACCGAAACCAAATTAGTTTTGGAGGATCTCGGCCATTTGTTCCTTATAGAAGTGAATTGGAGTTTATCGCAATACGCCTATGACGTCAACGACCACAACATTATTGGGCTCGCAGCCTGTAGAGAGTACGGATAGTCCCACGGGAAAACTAACCAGAGAATAAAGGAGTCACCACCGGGTATGAGACATCAGGAATGATTTAAGGTCGCACTACACCCATCGCAAGGTTTAACCTTAAACTCGTTTGGGTTCGAAATGGTCCCTTACAGATGCTTGTATAATATTTAGGTTTGAAGAGAGGTATCACTGTTGATTTCTAAAGTTGTCCCAAGATCATTCAAGCATAAAAAAATATGTGAATACATTAAAGAAGTATGACGGAATCATACTTACAATAAGCGGTTTATGGATGCATCAAATTCAAAAAAATTTCCTCCTTATCCTTGAAGGTCACGGCCAAGCTCCAATTTTTGTTGAAGATGAACTTTGATCTTTAAGCTCCAAGCTTCAATGGTGATTCCAAGCTCCAAGCTTCAATGGTGATTCCAAGCTCCAAGGTTGGTTTCCCTATCACATATGACGATCCTTTAGAGTGCTAGCTCTTGGTAATTTTTGCAACAAAAATCACCTTCTTCCTCCTTATGTATTCGGCCAAGAGAAAGAAATATGGGAGAGTTAATTTTTCTTCTAAGTGGCGTGAATGTAGAGAGAGCAATGTGATGTTGTTGACTTGTTAATATTTGATTTCAAAAATCTAATAATCATTTATCAAATATTTGGTAGAAGTCAATCAAGCCATCATCAATACAAAGTGTGTAAGGCAAGTCATCATCATTGTCACCAAAACCCATCACTCAAAGTGACAAGTGATGTGACTAGTGATGTGACTTGTGGGCCCCACTTGATTCGAAATCCAAGTGGGCCCTCAAATATTCTCGGGCTCGGGTTCGCTAATTCCGAATTAACAATTTTTTCGTTGCGACGTAATTAAATCAAATTTAATATAATAATAATGCCAAGTAAAATTACTATTCACATCGCTAGCGAATTAATTCTAAATTAATTCGTTTGCCCGAATTAAAATCTAATTTTAATTCCGCGTCGAAATCTAATTTCGTTTAATATATCGAATATATTACTTTATCGATTAATTCCAAATTAATCGTTCTCTCTCTTCAAATAGTATTTTATCATAGATAAAATCTCTCTGTAATTAATCCCAGATTAATTATGCTCGAATCATTCGTCATCGGTGAATCTTCGGGAAGCGACCCAAGCGATCCCTGGATATATTGGCAGTAAATTCGGTCATCGCACTATCCGAACACGTACGTACCTCGTACTACGTTTTTACCGATTTACGAGACATGGTTGGCTTCTAGCAAAGCACCGTCCCTACCCAATTCTCCAGAAATATTCTTAATGGAATATATAATCAGTATCAGGCGTAGTATACGTAGTATTGCGTATTGCGATCCAATATCGATGGTCACATGCAAGGCCTGGGGCTGGAATAGTGTCTTCCCCGTACGAAGCATATATCGGATTACAAGCAACTAGTCTCTTTAATCGGATAATCATGACCAAGTCATATTATCCCGATGGTTGCAACCATTAAGAGTACCAGTTCCGTATCCATGCATGATCATCATCTCCATATGACTGAAGTGATACTTCCATCTTGACATCACACCCAATACACTACGATTCTCAATAAACCCAGAAGAGGCGTACACAGAACCTGTTAAAGTCCTGGATGACCAAAACCAAAGCGTATTGATTGTCGCAAGTACTAGCGATGTAAGTCTCAGGTTCAGACCAAATACACCTACCCTGATGCGGATTCCCATAGACACATAGTCATACTACCAATGGGATTCCGCGGGGTCTATCCAGAGCGAAGCTGTTTCCGTACCAACGGTAAACACAACCGCCTATCACACTTGCATAAGTATCCAATACTTAAATATATGAGAACTATGTTGTTACGCTTCCATAACACGCGCAAGTGCGATACTAGTCTATTCCGCATTATCGTTTTTCAGTCTCGATAATACTACGACTAACGATATTTAATGATTAAACCTTTATGGATTGATACTGTCTCATATCTTATAATCCGGAACTAATCATAGAGACTTTTATCATTTATATATTTAAGTAATCAAATTACAAAATGATAAATTGCAATTTCCATTGCTACATAATTAATTTGTACAAAAACCACAATGTCTTTTACAAATAGTGACCATATGGGTCATAATTATCTAACAATCACCACATCTTATAATGTAGTAACATGCAACACAATTTTTATAATTTACAATTGCACAAATACAAAAATAAACAAATAAATAAATAAAGTTCAAATGTAGAAAATATTACAATAATAATAAGATAGTAATTAAACAGGCTAAAGTATGAATCTGGTGGGCCTAGCCTCAGAGAGGTCGGGTCGGACATGGAAAAGGTCGGTCAGATATCTTACTCATATTTAATGTTCGACAGGACTTACTGGAAGTATGGCCAGATGTATTGCATGATCCAGAAACGCAGAATTGTAACAATAAGAGGTGAAATAATGTCATTAACCAATTACAAGAACAAAACTGGTAAAATGCATAGTAAATGATACTAACAGTTTCGCTAACTAAGGCATTAAACAAGCAATAATTACATTGACTAATACAGTAAACTCGTATATATAGATATAACAGTAATAGAGCAAACAAAATTTCCATCTTCTTGTAGTATGTGGAGTTTTATCCTGAGTACGAACCATACTACCGTCTATTCGGAATTGGTTATAAAACTTATATCAGGGTTTCCATCCTATATACCTGTAATATGTCAGGCCGACTATTACTCACTGATCAGAACACAAACATGCAATAAAAAACTAATCAATAATGAACTAATTAACATGCGATAATAACAAATAATAAGAGAGCACACAAATGACTAAGCATTAATACGATGATAAAACAGGTAGTTAACAAAAAAATAGAAAAAAAGAAAAAAAGGTACTAGTGCGTGCAAATAACAAAACATAAGGTGAATGTTCCTCGGCTTGGCCTCGGAGGAATTAGGCCAGATATTATAACTACGTGACAGATATATGTGTTTACATACACGTTCGGCCAGATATATTGTATAATAGATGAAGCTAAAAGGAAAAAACAGTGATAAAAGAGTGCCCTCAGGTCGTACTTTTATTTTTCGTTTGGCTCAGAAGATGCCTCTAAAGTCCGGGTTGTTTCTTGATTCGCACTAGAAGGGAAGAAACTCCAAGGATCATAGGGTACTTGCTCAATTTCTCTCCCAAAGATTTTAGGATGTAACTGTTTTAAAATTTCAAGGTTTTTATGGTATATCAGCTGTGTTTTATGTGGGGGAAGGCCCTCTTTTTATAATATGAGGGAGAGATATGAGAATGGAAGGGGGAACAAAATACTTCTCTAGTCTCCTCTCTGTCTGGTGTTACTGTAGATTGTAACGTTCGATCCATGTCCGGCCGGACGTATAATTTGAAATGTAAGTCCGGCCGGCCATTAATCAGCTAGTGACTTCAGCTCTAGATTATTTGCATGTGCATTGATCACTTTAATACATGTTCGGTCGGATGTTCAATTTGAATTTCATATCTGACCGGCCATAATTATATCTCACGTCTTTGGTAACTGACAATCTGAACATTCAATGACAACTATGACTTGTCCGGTTGGATTTAGGATTTTCAGGGTGTATCCGGCCGGATTCTCTGGTTTGAGAGAAGGTAGGCCGCAAAATGGTGATGTCCGACTATAAGGGTGTTCATAGGGCCGGGTCAACCTGCGACCCGACCCAACACTACCCGGTTGGGTTCTAAAAAAATTAATATAATTTCGGGTTATCCCGACTCGGTAAGATTTTTGAAATTTGGGTCACAGGTTTGACAACTCAACCAGACCCGACCTGAACAATAGTTTTTTTTTTATTAATTTTCTAAAATTTTTATAAATTTTTTAAACTTTTTAGTATTATTTCAATTGTTTATTACTTTTTTTTCTTGAAATTTTATTTGTATGAAAATTTCAGGACATAAAATAGTTAGTATTTAAGTCTCAAAATAATTAATATATAATTTTTTTCACCGATCCAACCCGTCTGGATTTCGTAAAATTCTGACCCTTGATCACCCTTATTCGGCTGGATTTTGGTTGTATTGCTTGGAGATAATTTTTCATGGCATTTATCTTATAGATTTCCTAATTTTCAATAGGTTTCCCTGTAAGAGACTCATCATCGGGCTATACATAAAATATGCAATGTCTACATTCCCTTAACATGGTTTTTCCATCAAATGGTACTCATGTTGTGGTTGTGGTGGACCATTATACAGGCCATACCCTTGTGGACCTTGAGGCAACACTATTTGTTCATGTTGGACTGTGTTAACTGGTGGATTCCAACCATTTGGTCCTAAACTTTGACTATTACCAGTAGGAGGGGTTCCTCCATAGGGTACCCCTAAGGCAGTTGTCCCTCGTGACAGAATGTCAATACTTGGCCGAGCATTTTGACCCTCAATCACTGCTCGCACATTAAACTGGTCGTAATTTTGGTCATTGCTACCCCCAAATTTAACATGCTAAGTGGTACATGATTTCCTTGTGGGAAGGCTCCCTCACCCATACATTTGGCCATCAGGTCATTTAGCTCTAATGTGTTTGGCAATATTTTCATAACACAAGTTACTAGTTGAAAAAACTTTTCTATATTATGTTTATTTTGATGTCTAACTTGTTCAACATCATGGGTGAAATCGCCAAGCGAGGACCGCATTGTTGGACAATTATGACCAATAGCATCACTATTTATACAGAACATGGTGTTGTTGTACAAATTAACTATGTGACAAAGGAAATTGCTCTTTTATCATTTGTAATTGGATTACCGGGATATATAAATGATAAAAGTCCATATGATTAGTTCCGGATTAATAACACATGAGACCATATTAATCCACTAAGCTTTAATCATTAAATATCACTAGTCATAGTATTATCGAGACTGGACATCGATAATGCGGAATAGACTAGTATTGCACTTGTGCGTGTTGTGGGAGCATAACAACATAGTTCTCATATATTTAAGTATTGGATACTTATGCAAGTGTGATAGGAGGTTGTTTTACCGTTGGTACGGAAATAGCTTCGCTCTGGATAGACCCCTCGGAATCCCATTGATAGTTCGACGACCGAATTTACTGCCTACATATACAGGGATCTCATGGGTCGCTTCCCGAAGATTCACCGATGACGAATGACTCGAACATAATTAATCTGGGATTAATTGGAAGAGAGAGAAAATTAATGTATGATTAATTACAGAGAATTTTATCTCGGATAAAATTCAATTTAAAGAGAGAGAACAATTAATTTGGAATTAATCGATTAAAATAATATATTCGATATAGTAAATGAAATTAGATTTCATGACAGAATTAAAATTAGATTTTAATTCGGGCAAATGAATTAGTTTAGAATTAATTCGCTAGCGACGTGAATAGTAATTTTACTAGGCATAATTATTTAATTAAATTTGATTTAATTACATCGCAACGGAAAATTCGTTAATTCAGAATTTGGTAAGGATGAGATCTCAAATCTCATTATATTGGAAAGTGTTGATGAGAGGATTTGGACATGTGGATTGCTTGGGGTTTTGGGCGTGTTGATGGATTACATGGGTTCATGGGCCGATTGCATGGTGGGTCATGGGCCACGTGGATGGGCTGCATGGGAGTTCCGAAGCTAAGGTTTGAAACAGTGATTGACTAAGCGAATTTGAGGCTGGCTAGTGAGTCCGAATTCGATGAGGGGCTAATTTTAGGGGTTTTCTTTCCTTCCGACATTCGTTTTTCGCAACATCCTTAACTTTTCAGGTAGTGCCTCCATACGAGGCTCATCATCGGGCTCCTACAAAATTACAGTGTCTACATCACCCATATAGAATCGTACCCTTTTGAAGTACGAGGAAGCCCAACTACAAAATCCATAGTAATCTTTTCCCTTTTCCACTCCGGAAAGTCTAAAATTTGAAGTTTCCATGATGGTCTCTGGTGTTCTACTTTAACCTGCTGGCAAGTTAGGCATTTTGTAAAAAATTCCACTGCATCCTTTTTCATACCATCCCACCAATAACAATTCTTAAGGTTATGGTACATCTTTGGGATCCCAGGATGCATGGTGTAGGACGAAGTGTGTGTCTTCTCTAATAATGAATGTTTCAACTCCTGAATTGAGGGAACAACGATTCTATTATGCTTTCTGATGAGATTCTCATTGTCTACATGATACTCATCTACCATACCTTGCTGCAACCTACTTCTAATCTGTTGCATTTCAGGATCTGCTTCCTGTGCTTCTGTGATTTCATCTATGAGGGTGGATTGAACCTCTATCTGCGCTAATAACACTCTCTGAGCTGTCACTTGAAAACTCACTCCATCCAGTATACATCTTTGCATCTGCTTGGCTGGACGCCATTTCTCATTCGGTTGATGAGGTAAACTCCCCATAGACTTACTACTTAAAGCATCAGCTACAACGTTAGCCTTACCCGGATGATACTGAATGGAACATTCATAATCTTTCAATAACTATATCCACCATATCTGCCTTAAGTTAAGCTCATTTTGGCTCACATATATTTAAGGCTTTTGTGATCAGTGAAAATTTCAAACTTCTAACAAAACAAATAATGCTCCATATTTTCAGAGCAAAAATTATCGCAACCATCTCTAAATCATGTGTGGGATATTTCTGTTCATAGGGCTTTAGTTGTCTGGAAGCATAAGCAATAACTCTTCCCCTCTTCATCAACACACATCCTAATCCCCTCTAGAGGCATCACAGTACACTGTAAATCCTCTTGATCCCGCTGGCAGTGCAAGAACATGAGCAATAGTTAATCACCGTTCGAGTTCCTGAAAACTCTTTTCACAAGCATCCGACCACTCAAATTTCACATTCTTTTGAGTTAGTTGTGTTAACGGAGCAGCTATTCTGGAGAAATTATCTATGAATCTCCTATAATACCCTGCTAATCCCAAGAAACTACGAATCTCCGTCGTACTTTTAGGTCGATGCCAGTTCTGAATAGCCTCAATATTATGGGAATCTACTCCAATCCCTTCATTTGATACCACGTGCCCCAAAAATACCACACTAGTCAACCAAAACTCACACTTTGAGAACTTAGCATACAACTTATGTTCTCTCAGTGTCTGTAACACCTAATGAAAATGCTCTGTATGCTCCTACTCATTAAATGAGTACACCATAATGTCATTAATGATCTAGAAAGGGCCTGAACACCCTATTAATTAAATCTAAATGATATTACCAAAAACTCGTAATATCCATATCTAGTCCGGAAGGTTGTCTTCAAGACGTCACTCTCCCTAATCTTCAATTGATGCTAACCTGATCGTAGATCAATTTTTGAAAAACACTGTGCCCCTTGTAACTGATCCAACAAATCATCAATCCTCGGTATTCGATATTTATTCTTGATTATCTCCTTATTCAGCTGTCGGTGATCTATGCATAACCGTAGTGTCCCATCCTTATTCCCCACAAATAACACCGGAGCACCCCAAGGGGACACGCTGGGGCGAATAAAGCCCTTATCCAACAAGTCTTGCAACTGCGCCTTCAACTCCTTAAGTTCTACATGGGCCATTCTATACGAGGAAATCGATATCGGCTGGGTGCCTGATACTACATTTATAGAGAATTCAATATCTATTCCTGCGGTAACCCTGTCAACTCCTCTAGGAATACATTAGGTTACTCTCTTACCATCGGAATCTGCTCAAGGCTTATATTTTCCACTATATTATATGTCACATAAGCCAAATAACCTATGTTTCTCCTCTGGAGTAACTTAAATGCTTGCATTGCTGATATTAAATTGTGAGGTGCTACACTCATATGTCTTTAATAGACCCAAACCGATCGATCATGAATATGTAACGTAAAATTTTTCTCTCGATAATCTAATAATGCATGGTGCATTGCCAACAAGTCCATCCCTAAAATGACGTCGAAGCCCAATATGCTCAATACTACTAGATTGGCATAATATTTGGTTTATATTCTTTCGAGATGGTCGGCGATAAGATACTCCTCCACTGACACATGCAAAAGAAAACTCACTTTTACCATGATACTATGCAATCTCTTAAATGACCACACACACAATTTTAGATTTAACATAATGCATAATCATTAGATATATGTACATATCTGGAAACACTCATCATATACATATCATCATCATATGTTTTTCATACATCAAAATGGAATCACAGAAAGCTACAATCTATGTGAATGTAGATATCCAATGATTGACCCCATAACTAGTGAGTGTAGTATAACTCTTGTCCCAGAATTCTTTCTTCAAAAGTTGCGTATGGCTCACCAAAAGATGGATCCTGTAAAATAACTGGAGAGTGGGGGTGCGTCTTATGGAGCTTAGTGAGTGGAACTACAAAATCGAAGAAAACTGTATCAGTATGGTGAAGTAAAATCATTTTAAATTTTAAGTCACTTTCTGAAATCCTTTATTTGGAAACTGATTCTTGTTCGTTCAACTTGAGAAACTGTCTCTGAAATATTTTCTGTTTAAAAATCTCTGAACTCTAGAAAACCTTACGTATGGGGGCGTTACGTATCGCCATCCCCACATACGCCTAACTAGTGGTCTTGGGGTGTTACGTATCACCGTCCCCTAAGCCACTGAACTAGAGCCAGAAGTGCTGATCCATGCTACTACTTGACCTTGAAACTAGGGTTTAGGGGCGTTACGTATCGCCGTCCCCCTAGCCCTAAACTAGGATCTAGAGCCATCAATCATCCATAGTCCAGAACTATGTGTGCACACGTTCTCTATTCGTAAATTCCATGCCTCCAAAAATTACCAAAAACCCATGCTTTTAAATCTCAAAGTTTTATTAAAACTTTCTTATGCATGAAATAACTAAATTCAATTTGGCTAACGCCCTAAAATATTTAAAATAAGTCTCGAGTCCAAAAACGATAAATAAATCTCAACTTTGAAAGGAAAGTCCACTAACAGATTTGAAGTTTGATTAACTTTGCTTCACGCCGTTGAGAGAGATCGTGACTCTTGTCGAATATCTATATTGGATAAACTTAATTAGAATATGAGTTGTAAAATATGATTCAAAATTAAACTAGGCTTCTTAGTTCAGTTAAACTATCATCATCATATGCCGTACATGAGTGTCTCTACATTGGTATGAGTCCACTAAGGTGTCTTCCAACCTCTTGAATAGAATGGGAGTGGCTAACTAAGTATTTTTCAAAAAGAAACATGCATCGTGACGCCAAGATATACGCGTCGTGGCGCTCACCTAGCTGGTCAAGACAGAGAGCAACTTTTATTGCGTGTCATGATGCTGAGTGCCACGCGTCACAACTTTCATGCGCGTCGCGATGCTAGAGGGCACTCGTCGCGACTCCCACAAAGCAGAACCAAAACAGAGGCTCTGATTTGATTTGTATCACGATGGTGGCTCAGTAGCTCGTGATGCACAATAATCAGGTATGAATCAGAGGCTATACCTCGTTACGCGTCGTGATGCATTCCAATGGCATCGCAACGCTCGACTATTCCTAGGGCCAATTTTGCTTCTTCAATGATCAAGCTCTCAATTTCCATTATTACACCACAATAAGAAATTTTAAACACTAAGTTTACTATCATGTGTTGCAATATTTTCTTCCATACCTCAAGCGCACGGTGTCAATTTTTTGTAGATGATAAGTATGAGTATCAAACCCACAGGGATTGAAATCTAATTTGCACTAAGTACTATAATTACTAACCCTAACTTTATCTAGAAACACGATCTAAATTTAAAGTAAATGAAAACTTAAAAAAAATAATTAAGAAACTAAACGATTTTTTATTGCAAGATTAGTTGTGAGATGGATTCTAGAGTTTGATTTCACCTAGTTATTCACTATATATTTGTGTTTCCAAATTAACTACTATTCAATTTCTAAGTTGATAAGCCACGAATCCTTGAGTATCGCACTCCCTCTCCCGAGCAATAGTGAAAAGATTACTAACTATCGACTTCGATATCTCTATAGAAATCCAATAATTAACAACTTATTATGTCTTATGATTCTTTATTAACGGCTTTCAAGGAATTATAGATTCTCCCGAACTTATAAACTTCCAAGATTATGTTTTCTAGTTCCTATTCAAATCCCCTCTCCCAATCGATAGATTTGAATTCACAAGCATCCAATTTGTGGCAAAAAAATAAAAAGCATTAAGCATAAGAAAATATAAATTAATTGAATGGAAACTTCATAAAACTTATTTGGCAATCAATACATAGTTTGAAGCATTAGGCAACTTCATACTCTAGAACAATAGAATTAGTTCATGGCTAATTTAAAGAACAACAACATTCGAATCAATAACATAATGATCATTAAAAGAGTTTTGAAGAGGAAAAATAAAGAGTAAAACCCGAATCAAATTCCTTCGGGTTCCAGACTTCACCACTTTTGTCTCATTCCCTTTTTCTTCAATCTCTTTCGTAATATTTTTGCTTTGAACTCTTTTGTTGTGTCTAATGAGCATCCCCTAGGGTTTTGGACGTGTTGTTATATTTATAGGAAACCATGGAGTCCTGTTGCGCATGTGTTGCTTGTTGATTCTGAGAAATCTTAAAATTCACCGCAGCGTCGCGACGACAGAAGTTGGCTCGAGGTGCCAAACCATCAGGATAATTGTGTGATGCATGTTAGACGTTTCCAGGATTTGTTTATTCCACTTGCAGTCGCTTTTCCCGCGTGCGTCTGAATCATCCATAAACTCCCAAAATCCGTACAATTGCTCCAAATCCCTACTCTAATGTTGTTTAACAATTAAAACACTAAACAACTTCAAAACATATTAGATTACATGGAATCTAACAAAATAATAAGCTGATGATGCATGAATAAGTGCGTATAAATCACACTAATCATCATGCTAAGTCCTTATCATTCTAACATCACCAAATTTTATCATCCTTACTCAGTGCTTCAACTAGGGTGAGATACCTAGAATTGTCCAAACATGAACTCTTCAAGACAACAATCATCAATAATCACACTACTTTCAATCGACAACATACTACCAACATCAATTTCTCAACATTCCAAAATTTTAAGATTTGGGTAAAGTATTCCACCTTATTTCAAATGATTTCCTTATCAATAGAGCCTATAATCTTCCTTCTTCTCCTTCTTAGACTTAGATTGTTGTAAATTAGTCTTGGCTTTCCATGGAATGTTGCTAAAGAATGAAAGAAATTCTCTCTCTCTCTCTCTATTATGGTAACCTTCGGCCAAGTGGGGGAAAAATGAAACCTTTTGTTTCTTTTTCCTCCTTTTGTCATTTTCACAAAATATTAAGTAAAATCTTTGAGGGTTATGGAATTATCTAGAAAAATGGAGGACTTAGGGTTAACTGTTTGATTCTTGTTGGGCTTGGATTTACCTAGTTTAGATTGTTGAAAATTATGGCCAATTCTAACTTTAGAACACTTAGGCCCAATAAACCAACATTAGGCCCACCGTCTCAAAGTCATTTCCAAAAATTTTCTGATAAGGCTCGGAGAAAATTTCCTAAGTCACTCAGTCCTAATGTTAATTAAAATTATGAAAGTTGGGTCGTTACAGAACTATTTCCTAGCTTATTCATGACCTATTCATACATGCATTTTCTCATTAATTAAATATAAACCTGCTTCATTACATATGGACTACTCAATACATAATAATACCAAACTACACCAAACACGTGGCTAAAGCCAACCAAAACCCGAGGTGGTTAATTCAGCTTGAACCATGTATGATCACTAGACATGGATTGCGTGAACTACCTACAACGTGCTGACATACTCATTTTTAACATAAGATAAATTACTGCCTTACGTTATGCTGTTCATACATGTCTAATCTCATCACTTGTTGTAAACATGCATGACCGAAACATATTAATGCATCAATTAACTTGATATAGGCAACATGTTGACTATAACACAAATTTCTTGTCTTATTAACACACACCCACATGATGTACATAATACCACGCTCTACTAGCGGGCCCTGACACTGTGAAGCTAAAACAGAACCCTAATGACTGCATCTACTCATCCATCGCCCCCAAAGTAACGTTCTCCACAAGCATGAAGACATGCACCCAAAACTAAAACTAAAACTAAAATGAGTAAGTTAACGATCAAATTAGTGAGTGAACGTATAACATATCATAAACAACATGATATCATAAATAAAAATAGCTATAAAGTTACGTCAAACCTAGACCATGAGTCATACAGTCATACGTAATCGTATACTTAATTATCTATAATATGTCTGAGAACCTGTATATAATTGGAAACTAACACATGGTGATCTGATAACTACATTCAATTGAAAATATATCATAATGTTGAAACCACAACATGACCTTTACACGTCAATATGGAACTGAAAATTGTAACCCTATCTTGAAAACATCAACTTGAAAACGTAACATGTCAAAGAACTAATATAATAGAAAATGTAAAAACTCAACTGCGAACTATAAACATCAATTATCTATAAACTTATACTCAATTAAAAACTATACACTATACTAAAAAGTGTATCTCTCTAGTGAAAATTGTGCTCTCTTACTGAAAATTATGCCCTTGACTAAAAACTGTGCTATTCATTTAGAAACTATAAACATGATCTGAACTGTAAAGCTTAAACTGTAATAATGAACTGTAGCCGATAAACTTAAACTTAAAACTATAAACGTGTTCTGAATCTGTTGTAATCTTGAGAAATCAATTAAACTTGAAGATACATATGTAATGATCAGGATTGGGACGTCTTCCATGAATTGCCATATTTTTCGGGATTAGGCTGTCGCCCTTACGTAAGCTTGCATATGTCGAAGTCACAAAATCATCACCGGTATTGTAACCTAGGGATGTGAAACCTACTTAACATGACCAAACACCAAGTAAGCAATGGAAGATGAGAAGTAACTGTAATAGTCTAAGAGGGTTATCTAAACCATTAGACTTGCTAAACTGAGCGTATCTGGATCGGTATTATGAGAAAACGGTACTATATTGAGGTTTGAAAGCATTATATTTTTCTTGTTTCTTGAAAATCATGTTTATTAAAAGTTGTGAACAATTTTATATAAGCTGAAAACATGAACTACATGCTTGTAATATGAAAATACGATTTATGAAAACATCAACTATAACTAAAACCATGACGCTTGAAAAGACGTCAATCGTGAACTGAAACGTAATTGGAAATCATGAACGTCATAGATTGAAAACCAAAAACATTAGCTGTAACTGAAAACATACATATAAATGAAATATATAATGGGTTATGCAAACAATGCTCGTATGGGATCCATTGCCTATTTTAGAATAAGTATGTGATGAGCACCCTCCGAATGGAACCTTAAATAGTACCTCTACATGGACACATAAACTGAAAACGAAACTTGTAAATGTGTGACGTGAAAACGTAACTGAAATATGGACTATGAACATGTGACACATAATGTAAACTGAGTGCATGATATGAATACGGAAACTGAAATCATAACTGAAGACATCAATTGTATCGTGAGGCATTAAACATAGATTATAATACTTATATTGAAAATAATATATATCATAAACATAATAACTTGAAAACATAAGAAATTAGTAGCATTAACTCACCGAACTAACCTCCTAATGCTGGCGTGCCTGAATGAAACTGGAGGAACTCTTGTGGAAAATCTATCATGTGTTCAAGTCTTATTAGCATACATGAACATAAAAAACCTAAACATGCTTGTGAATGTCATGATACGTGTATTCATACTGTCAAGATAGTCTCATATGCTTATTTAACATCTTAAGTTATGTCGAGTCAATACTTAACTTGAGCTGAATTACTGACATTACTACCATGCTCATGACATGACATGTTCATGAGATGCTAGGGTAATTTCAATGTGACCGATATTGTCACTAAAAATATTTCTCAACACTACAAATGAAGGCTCAAGGCCAAATCCCCAACTAGCACACTCCACATATGTGGGACCCATATCATGCTCTACAAGTCACAATCTTAACAATACTCACATGCATCTTGCCTATTACATGCTCATGCCATGGTAGTCATGCTTATCCATAACCCAAGTTAATGGGTATGGCCCAACACAACCCTAGGTTTTGATCTAACCTAAATCATGCACAAATCATGTCAATAAATACCTATCTAACCATGATAAACTTGCTAGCTAACTAAGATAATAAAAATGAGCGTTGGTCTCTCCTTAGCTTAAGCAACCTATTTTCAAAGACAAACAAACACTAGTAATGAGGATAAAAAGGTTACTTTATTCACTAGAATCTTCAAAATGCATGAGAATCTTCTAATTAGAGATTGATTTGAAGGAGAAATGAAGGGTGATGTGAGAGAGAGAGAGAGACGTGAAAGAAAATGAAGAAAATATCTAAAGGCCTATTTATAGTGGGCCGAATGATGAACACTAAAAAGTACACATTTATTAAAAGAAAAAATTCAATCATTTTACACTTGTAGTTTCCTTAATGACCTTTCTACTAAGTATGCATCTCTAGCTAAAAAAAGTTGAGGCTTTAGAATTGAGGAAGAGTGATCAAGTCAAGTTTGTTCAAGAAGTCACCTGTGAAATTTGTAATTCAAATGAACATGTCACACAAGTTTGCCCAACCTTACCAGCCCTGCAAGAATGTCTTCATGACCAAGTCAGTTCTATAAACACCTTCAATAGACCAAATCCAAACCCATACTCTCAAACCTACAATTGTGGTTGGAGAAACCATCCAAACTTCAACTGGAGGAATGATAACCAAGAACAACCATCACAACAACCTCCCCAAGTCTGAAATTTCCAGAATTTTGTACCATATGTCCCACCACCTAGGAAAACCCTTGAGGATACCTTGCATGCATTCATTGAGAAACAGAAAGCCATCAATAACCAAAATGTGCAAACATTGATTGATCTGAAAGATATTTTCTCCAAAATCACATCTACTTTGACCATTAATGAGAAAGGAAAGTTTCATGCACAACCACAGCCAAACCCCAAGAGTCATCAAAACCCTCACGATTGTAGTTCTAGTAGTCAACACATAGACCAAATCAAATCTGTTATTACTCTTCGTAGTAGTAAGGTCATCTACAGACCTATTCTTGAACCTCGTGAAGTTGAAAAAAATTAGATTCAGAGGGTAAGGAAGGTGTTGATGAACCATTACCCATCGTTGATGATAACAATTTTTCTCATGCACCTCCATTTCCACAGGCATTAAAAAAAAGAAATTGAACCATTCCCCAGAAATTTATGAAATATTCAAACAAGTAAAGGTCAATATTCCTTTGTTAGATGCCATCCAACAGATACCATCTTATGCCAAATTTCTGAAAGACTTGTGCACTGTTAAAAGAAAACATCAGGTACGAAAGAAATTTTTTCTAGCTGAATAGGTAAGTTCCATTCTCTCAACCAATAATGCATTAAAATACAAGGACCCTGGCTGTCCAACTATTTCTTGTATTATTGGAAATCAAAAAATTGAACATGTTTTGCTTGATCTTGGAGCCAATGTCAATTTGCTTCCATTTTCGGTTTACCAACAACTTAATATTAGCAAGTTAAAACCAACTTCAACTACACTTTTACTTGCCGATAGATCTGTCAAGGTACCAAAAAGAATTGTGGAAGATGTGTCAATACAAGTCAATAAATTCATATATACCGTGGATTTTATTGTCTTGAAAACACAACATGTAGCTGACAGTTATAAGCCAATTCCTATAATACTTAGTCGCCCATTTTTAGCAACAGATAATGCTTTAATTAATTGCAGGAATGGAATCAAGAATTTATCTTTTGGCAATTTGATGTTGGAGCTTAATATTTTTAATATGTGTAAAAAACCATATGATGAAGACAGTGAAGACGAGAGCGTGGATCTGATTGAACCAATTGTGGAAGAATATATTCAAGGAAGTTTATCTGATCCTATAGAAATTGGTACATCTAATTTTCTTGAATCAAGTATGCAATTAGATTTGGATATTCCTAATGATTTTTTACTTGATTCTACACAGGTACTGGAAGATGATGGAGAAAACCAAAATTTTGGGGAACTAGGAATAATGGAAGATGAAAAACACTAGGAATCACCTAGTTTGGAATTGAAGCCTTTGCCAAGAGAATTGAAGAATGCATTTCTTGGAGATGAACAAACTTATCATGTGGGAAGTTCTTCCTCCCTTATAAGTGATTGAGAAGGAAAAATACATCCAGACTAGAACCATAAGGCATGGAAGAAACTCTTACAAAACTCCACAATCATTTTCCTTCTCTCCCCAAAAATGCTCTGATGAAAATTTACAAAGCACATACCGAAAGAATGAGGCTTCTTGTGATCTATAATATTCCTAGTGATATTCATTGGGTAATTGAAGCAAAGGTTCGCTTGGCAGGTGAGTCATCTGATTCTTTCATTTCTCACATGTCTAGTTTAGGGAAAAACACATATGTTAAGAAACAAAGAGCTAAATGATTAGATGTTTGTATAAATGTGCACGCTGGACATGCAACACTCATTGTCGTTCTTGAGGAATGTTGTCTAACAATCTCGAAGATAAAATTCAATTCATTAGATATGGCTTGAGTAATGAGTCTTTAGATAATATATCATTGACTCTTGAGACGCATCCTAATGGACACGTTCATCGAGTAATTCACAATTTGCATACACAATTTCAAAAAGAAAAACAACAATACAGTCTCTAGAATATGACTTTAAAAGACCTTGTTTGCCAATTTATAATAAAATTTGATATGAAGCATATCCCCAACCCATAGAGGGTGTTCAAGCCATTTTTTGACGTAAAACCAGAGGAAGATGTGAGCCACAATCACAACTATCTGTACATATTGTTTCAATTATTATTTTGATTTACTTTAATTTTCTGTTTTGATTTCCTTTACTTTAATTTTCGCGGACAATAGCTAAATTCTTTTACTTTCACGATCTATTCTATTGTTCATCTAATAATTGTCATTTTATAGGTACAAGTGCATTTATTACTCACTCTTTTTCAAGATCTATAAATACAGCTCGTCAGTTCTCTCTTCAACCCATCAAGTTAAGAGAGAGAACAAAAATGGAAACAACTTCAAGAAGGCGAGTCATTAATATTTGTGTATTTTTTGGAAATAGCTCTGGAACTAAACCATAATTTGTTGAGGCTATAAAAGATTTAGGTAGACTCATGGCAGAAAGAAACATGCACTTAGTATATGGCGATGGCAATCTTGGAATGATGGGATTTGTTTCAAAGGCCGTGCAAGAAGGTGGCAATCAAGTTTTGGGGATCATTCCAAAACCTTTGACAGAGGAAAACCTCATCGGAAAATCAAATGGAGGAGAATGCATTGTCTCAGGTATGTCTGAAAGACTTACTGAAATGATCAATCATGCTGACGCTTTTATTGCTTTACCAGGTGGGCTTGCTATATTGGAAGAAATATTCACAGTTACGTCATGGGCAAACCTGAACATTCACCAAAAACCCATTGGACTACTTAATGTTGTTGGATTTTTCGATTTTCTTTTTGTATTTCTTGAGGATGCCAAAAGAAATGGATTTATTTCAAAATCGGTAAAGGATTTCTTCCTAACTGCAAGAAAAGATGATGATTTAATTGACCAACTTTTAGCTTATGAACCAAAAATCGACCTCATTCTTTCCAAGTTGAACTGGTCTGGTAACGATCATGGCAAGAAGCGTAAAGTGGAATCTTATTCTGTAATTTTTTAAATAATCGTAGATTCAATTGTCAATTCTACACTAACCAGGTGATTTCTTCTAAACTCTACTTCTTCTTTTTCGGACATTGGGGACAATATCTCAAATTGGTTAGGGGGAGGAGATAATTGACTAGATAGTTTTTATTTTTATGTTTCGTTGTTGTGTTTTTTTTTAAAAAAAATATTTTCTTTTATGTTGTTTTTGTTTTGTTGTTATTTTATGTGTAAAAAAAAGTATTTTGTGTTGATTTTATTTTGTGTTTTTCAAGAAAAAAACTGTTACACACAAACTAACAACAAATTTTTGACTAACCAAGTGAAATTATTGTTCAGAGGTGGCTGTGTAAGGAGTTTTCACTCCAGAGACGCATCTCAAAATAATTCGTAACAAGTTATTTCTGTTCATTTCTTTTTGAATCATTTAAATTTTTGAATTCTCTATAATATTGATTAAATTTGATCTTCATATGCTCATCTGACAAGTATTATCAACATACACAGTAATATATAAACATGGGTTGTAAGTGAAAATTTGGTAATATTCAGTTATCTATTTTGTTGGAGGCAACACCTAAAGGCAATGGAATTAGTATTTTTTATTCAAAAAAAATCTAACCATGCTCTTATTTAGTAACCGAACATCTTGCCTCAATAAGCAGTGATTGTTCACGTAAAACGGAAGATCTTGAGTTAATAAAAAAAAATAAAAAAGTGTGAATATCTTTGATTTCATAGCCTCTCTAACTCGAGCAATTAAGTCTGTAAGGCTGTTTTACATTTAGTGCCCTAAGGTCAACTGGTCTGGAGTCACTGACCCAGAGCTCGTTACATAGGTTAAAGAGAAAGCTTAGGAAATCAGACACTTTTTCTTTTTATTATTTGAGATCCAACCAATTAAGTCCGTAGGGATGTCTTAACACCTAGTGCCCTAAAGCCAACTGGTTTGGGAGTCACTGGCCCAAAGCTCGTTACGAGGATCGAAGATGCATCATATTTATAAATAAATATTTTTGTATTTATAAATAAATTTCATTGCCAAAAAGGTTTGAATTCTGATATAACTCTAGGACAAAAATATTACTATTTTTTCAACAAAACCTACGATTATTGTGGCCACACTGAATTGATTGATACATTCTCTTATGGGTCTATGGTAGAAGGGTAAAAATTACATGAGAATTTATTTATTTGATCATTTAGAAAGAAAGAAAATAATTATTAATTTGGATAAGAATTTGTCTTTTAAAAGTTTTTCGCTTAAATTACTAGGGACTAGTAATAACCTGGTTGGGGGTTGTGATGAACATTAAAAAGTACACATTTACTAAAAGAAAAAATCAATCATTTTATACTTATAGTTTCATTAATCCCCTTAATTTAGCATATTTAATTAAATTTATGTTTTATATATTTTTATTGTGATTTTTATCTTTTATGTAGGTGAAATAATACTTTGGATACATATCTAGAAAAATGGAATTGACATTTGGATTTTGGGGGCCAGAAATTTTATAAGGTGTTCTAAGAGTGTACAACTTCGGAAATTCCAACCCTATGCAATGTTCGTATTTTGGCCATAACGTTTTACTCCAATATCGGATTAAGGTGATTCAAGTTCCAGATGAAAGAAGACTCAAATATCTACAACTTTGATGTTCATAAGATTTTCGAATTCTGAATTTTGTAAGACCAAAATTGATGAAGAATCCAAAGTATTCTATATGTAATATTTAAGACAAAAACAAGAAGAAAAAACAAAAAATACAAATATGAAAGGTGGGAATCGACATCCACCTTTTGGTGGATTGTCAATTCTCACCAATTTTTCAATTTGTGAAATCAGCTTAAGATTTCAGCTTCCTTCACACGATTCTCTCTGAAATTTTGTGATGGGATATAGCTCTTGTGTGTTTTATTTTCTTTAAATCTTTCTTATATTTTTTCTTTTTCTTTCAGCAATAAAATTATGTGTGTTTTTATTCAAATTATGAGTAGCTAATTTTTTCTGCTGGGGAAAAGGGTGAAGCTTTTAAAATAAAAATATAGATTAATCTCACTTATATTATATATATAAATTATAATCTAATTATTACTAAATAATTTAAATCTGGATTAATTATTGACAAACTTTAATACTGCCTATATGGCTGGTTTTATTTATTTGGCATAATTGAGTACCTAACTGAACTTATTATAGACAAAAGTTATTACCGCCTTTATGGATGGTTTTATATATTTTGGCATATTTAATTCTTGAAATAAATTAATTTGTTAATAATGACAATTTATATATTATAAGAACTGAGATTTCTATATTTAAAATATTAAAAGTGGATCCCCTAACCCCCAATATTTTATTTTTTATTGTAATTTAAATTAAAATTTCCAACCACTTTAAACAATCCAATCTTTTTATTTTTCACTCAAATTATTATTTTATTTTACTAAAGTTATTCTCTGCGGATCGACTCCGGTCTTACCGGGTTATTTTATTACTTCGATATTTTATACTTGGGAGTAAGGAAATATTTTTTGAGCGTGTCACCGAAATTATAGAATTTTCTATCTAAAAATCACAAGGTCGTTCGAATGCCATTCAATGCATGTAATTTTGCAAAGACACGTTCGATCGAGCTGAAGAACGTCACATGAACACTTGCACTCTGGATGGTTGCGTTCGAACGAACTATAGAACAAAACTCGAACGAAAACTCGCTGGGAGGTTTCGTTCGAATGTCCGGAGAATGTGCCACAAACACAATCATTGATTACGTTCAAACGCTGGAATGAATGCGACACAAATGTAATTATGGAGTTTCAGGCTTTATACATATGGACTAAACTTGACTTATTCAGAGTGGGTTAACATACACAGACCCACATCTGCATAAAACATTGCATGCATGAACTATATGACCACGTTAGACATTCTAAACATTTTGGATGTTACAAAATATTTCACTACAACAAGAACATAATTTTAGTGGTTTTTCTCCAATCCCACTTTCTTTGTACTTGATCCAGTTTGAGTATTCGTTTTCAGAGGTATCTCAATTCCCTTTCACCAATTCTCCCACTATGGTCTCCAAAATTTTATTGACAGAAAAATTAATCATCGCTTGTGGAGATTGTGTAAGGTTCAAATCTTCTGGAATAAATTCCCAAAATATGGGTGATTGATTTGATTGAGAAATTCCTCTAAGGGGCACAAGCATATAATTTATGACTAATGTTACTGAAAAATGAAATTACATTTGCTCTTACAAGTATTTTTGAATTCTATTGTTCTCATTTTGGACTTGACTTGGAATTTATAAGTAGTGAAGATAATTATCTGAAAACTGCGAGGGTAGTTTATCCCATATTTTGTAACTCCTTATTCATTCATCTGCCACTAGTAATAACTGCTATAGTCATGCTTCACGCTGGTTTACCACTTCTGGTAATTGCTAGGTCATGCTCCTCGTTGGCTTGCCACTTGTAGTAACTCCTGGGAACATGACTTAACTTCTCTATGTTTTACTCACCTTCAATTGTTAGATTATGACCATATTCACGCAACTGCTCCTCGAGTTGATTACTACTTGGCTGATTAGGCGATTCGATTGCCTGGCCAATTGGGCGATTTGATTGCCAAACCGATTGGGTGATTCCCATTGCTCATTTCATTTGGAGAAGTTTCATATAGGCATTGCTGTGCCACGTCACTTGTTTTGATTGCATGATGAGCCTTTGTAATTTTTTACCGTCATAAAGTTAACTCAACAGATGACTAAATTAGGTAAAATATGATTATGATTAAACTCAATATGACTTAAGTAAAATATGTATGTCACTATGATTGAATTCAATGTATTGGTGATAAGGTTAATATGGTTGTCTATGATTGAGCTTGATCTGACTAGGATTATGACTTGAATGAGCTAAATATGACTGTGACTAAGCTAAATGTAATAATGTATATGACTTAGCTAAATGTGAATGTGTTTATAACGGAGCTCAATGTCATTGGGTTTGTAACCAAGCTTAATATGATTGTGTCTGTGACTAACTCAATATGATGAGACTGATCTCAATGTGACTGAGACAGAGCTCAAAATTATTATGATTGAGCTCAATGTGACTTAAGTAAAATATGACTGTGACTAAGCTCAATGTAACTTAGGTAAATTTTGATTTTGACTGAGCTTAATATGAGTTAGATAGCATATGACAAAGCTCCTAGTATCATTTTAGTGACGCAGTTACATTTTAGTTACAGTATATATTGACTTTCGAATTGATTTTGACCTAATATAAGTTTGAATGTAAAGAGGTTTCTTGATGAAAGTTGTAGGTATGAATGTTAACTATATATAAAATTTTTTAAAGATTATGATATGTTGTCTAGATAAAAGAGATATGAGTTTTAAAAATGATTGATATGAAACAATTCATTTTTTATAAATGTAAGGGTAATTTTGACTATTTCTTAATCGAAACATATCGACAATGATATTTATTTTGAAGCTTGTGATTTGTAGATCAATAATATTTTAGCATGTTTATCAGAATCATACAAAGCTCAGTATTTCAGTATTGTAGTTTTCAATTTACAGCCATGCATATCTGTACATATGAGTTTATATTTTCAGTTCACAGTTTTCAACTTATGGTTATTAGTTTTCAATAGGGGTGACAAAATGAATCAACGAATCGAATTTGTATCGAATCCTAAACGAATCGAATCAAAATATGATGGATTCGTATTCGATTCTTTTATTAAATGAATCCTAATATCAGGATTCGTATTCGATTCGTTTATTAAACAAATCGAATACGAATATTCGTTTATTCGTTTATTCGTTTAGTCAGTGATATTATTTAATAAAATAATTTACCACACTTGATTTACATTAATTCCTTATAAATATATACATATGAAATATGTAATTATTATATTGACTAAAAATACCTCACCAAATATCGAAAATATTAATTTTTCTATGATAATTAGTTATAATTTCTCGAATCTTAATTGAAAATTAACACGAACTAGTAAATAAATAATAATAAAACGAATCATAAACGAATAAACGAATCCATGAGCTTAAATTCGTATTCGATTCGTTTAATAAACGAATCGAATTGAATTGACCCATTTATTAAATGAATCCATTTTTCAAACCCGTATTCGCTTTAAAGCGAATCGAATCGAACGAATAAACGAATCCTGACCCAAATTGCCACCCCTAGTTTTCAACATGTGTTTTCAGTTTACAAGTTTATAAAATATGTTTTCATTTATAGTTTTCCATGAACTTCATTTCAAGTTTTTCAATAAGTAATTTTAAGAACAAAAACGAAAGGTTTTCAAAATACCAGTAGAGTGTCCCCTCAGCTCAGCATAGCATCCCGACCTCGGTTTCGCTTACATTTCAGCATGCCTAATGGTTCAGCTAATCTTCTTAAGTATATTCACCTCAGCATCTTCTACTTACGCGATGTTAGGTCTCACTAAGTAGGTCTCTAGCCCCATATTACGATATTGGTGACGTTTTCAAAATAGCATAACTTTTAGCAAATAACATACGATTTTTAGCATAGCAGATTGTTTTCAGCATAACATATAATTTTAGCATAGTAGACAGTTTTCAACATAACATATGGTTTTAGCACAACATATAGTTTTCAACATTGGATACGGGTTCAGAACAGCATATAGGTTTTAACATAGCATACAATTTCCAGTATAGTGTATGGTATTCAATATAGAATATAAGTTCTCTCTACATAGTCAATTCGGATGGTAACATATACCCTGAGTGATTTTTTCTGTCAAGAGTTTTGTACTCCGTCAACAAATCTTTGTGTTGATTTTATTTATTGTCTTGTTTATTTTTCAGCTCTTTAATTATTACATAGGTTAAGAGTGTGGTCATTGATTAAACTTAAGGGTGTATACTTTTAACCATAAAAATAATAATTAGGACTAGTATTAAATTATTATAGTTAGTTTTTAATTCCGTAAAATTTAAACATTTTCCCGTAGGTGTGCAAGAGTTATAACTTTAACGATTTTCAATTGGTATCAAATTGTCTAACTCCAATCCTCGGCCCTCATAGTTATGTATAGAAGTCAACCCTTAATTATCCCCTATTATTTAATGGGACCAATTACCCTTATTGGAAGGCTCGCATGAAATCGTTCCTCAAATCCATGGATGAGAAGGTGTGGATATCAGTTGAGTATAGATTGAAAGAACTAATGGTCACCATAAACATGGTTTCTAATCCTAAGGATGAACTCAACTAGAAGAAAGTAACCGGAATAGTAAAACTATTAATGAATTTCGTAATGATATCTTGTCCACTGAGTTTACGAGAGTTTCCATGTTTGACGTTGCAAAGGATACGTGGGATATCCTTGAGACTGTTCATGACGGCTCACTGTCCATCAAGAACTCCAAATTTCAAGATCTTGCTATAAGATTTGAAGTTGCTCACATAAATGAGAAAGAAACATTTGATGATTTTTAAGTTGAAATGAATGAAATTGTTAATTCTAGTTTCGATATAGGTAAGAATATCCCTATTAATAAAATTATTAGGAAAATCCTTAGGTCCCTACATGAAATATTCCTTCTTAAGACTACTGCTATATAAGAGAGTAAGGACCTAGATCACCTAAAACTATACGACATTATAGGTAACCTTTAGGTATATTAAAGAAAACTCTCGAGTTTAGAAGGTCTAAGAACATTGCAATGAAAACTGTGTGAGTGGAAGCCCGTAATTCATCATATGAAAATAAGGATAATTCACTTTTAGAGCTTGACATTTTTATGTTCGTGAAGAGGTTTAAAAAATTCCTTAACCCTAAGAAAAGTGGCCATGACTTTGATAAGAGAGGAACAGAGAGATCTAGAGACCATTACAGTCGACTTAGAACAGGTAGAAAAGTATGTAGAGCGGATAGGGAAAGAAAATCCCAAGTTGTTACATGTCATGAGTTGCAATCACATTGCATGCCGCTGGTAGTGATGTAGATGTTTGTTCAAAGTTCTCTAATGATGACTTTGAAGATGATGATTATCTTCAAGTAGCTTATAAAGAGTTGTATAATGAGATATTAGATAACAAGAAGACTTGTGTTGAGGTCAATAAGAAGCTTAAAGAAACTGAACTTGATAGGAACGAATTCCAATCCAAACTAGAAAAGAATCTTATTATTATTGATGACCTCAATGAAAGGAGTATGAGTTGGTAGATAGAATTAAATTCTTATAGAAAGAACTTGATAATGCTAGAACACCAATATTTGTATTTTATATTGGGATTAAGAAGTTAGATCACATGTTAGGCATTGGCATGCCTCTTGTGAAAACAAAAGGTTTAAGCTTCATTAAGTCAAGTTGTGACAAAACTTCTTTTCTAAAACTATTTTTATCACAGTTAGGTCCCTACCTAATGATGTTGAACTAACTCCTCAATGTGACTTAGGAAAGAAACCTGTTGATCAGAATAAAGTTATCCCTATTAGTATTTCTCCTCTTGTAAACCAACCTCAACCTAGAGGTTATTTTGGTAAACCTTGTTTGTGTCCGATATTTTTACTTGTTTGTCACCACTGTGGTAAATCGGGACATATTATACCCAAATAATTCATTTTAAACAAATAAAAAAGAGGTATACAAGTGCTCAAACTTTTAATTTGTTGAATCTAGCTCACCAAGTCTCTACACTTGATGCTAATAATGAATTCTCAAGTGAAATAGATTCCTAAGAAAATTTGGCAAGAATGAAAGATAACTTTTGAATAACTTCAAAATGTCTTAATCTTAAAAGGATTGATGGGACTACATTTCAGTGTGTCTCTTCTTTGATAGTGCATTCATCTTCTTGTACCGCATTTGTGTGTGCATGTATTTTACTTTTGCATGATTGTATTTTTTGTTTCATTTCACTACATACGAGTGTGTTTTTTTATATTATATGTCCATTAGTATATAGGATGGAGACCTGGACATAATTTTCATAGCTGATTCTGAATGGATGGTAATATAATCTTCACTCAAGATACAACTCCACATACCATTGGAGAATAATAAGCCTTTTATTGTGCCTTTTATATTTTTTTTCTTAAAAAAGATAATTTAAAAAAATAAATGAAAAGACCAAAAAGTGTTAGTGGCCTGAAATAACATGTCTAAGCTTAAAGCATGTGATCCTAATAAGTAGTATATTTGAATATATATGTTCGATATTGATGAATACTAAAAAGTGTACATTTAATAAAGAGAAAGTAATCATTTTACACTTATAGTTTCATTAATCCTCTTAATTTAGCACATTTGTGAAATTATAATTAAATTTATGTTTTATATATTTTTATTGTGATTTTTATTTCTTATATAGGTGAAATAATACTTTGGATGCATAACTAGAAAAATGGGAGTGACATTTGGATTTTGGAGGTCAGAATCTTGAAAAGGCGTTTTAACATTGTACAATTTTGGAAATTCCCACTTTTCGTAATTTTCGTATTTTGGCCATAACGTTTTACTCCGATATTGGATTAAGACGATTCCAGTTCCAGATGAAAGAAGACTCAAATATCTACAACTTTACACTTACAAGGTTTTTTAGTTTTGAGGTTTTCAAGGTCGAAATCGGTGAAAATCCAATGTGTGTTGCATGTAATTTTAATTATTAGAACAAATAAAAAAATAAAAAATAAAAGTTGAAATATCACAATCCACCTTTAAATGTTTGCAAAATGATCAACAAAAAACATGTCAAAAAAGAAAAAAGAAAAAAAAATTAGTAAAAGTTTATTGTTTGTATTTGATTTGGAAAGTTGTAATTAATAATTGAGAGATAAGCACTTCTACTATAAAAAGAGGTATATACCTCTCATTTTCTTCACGCTTCTTTCATTTCATCTATTGAAAATTTTAGAAGAAGTGTCTTGTGAGTTTTTATTTTTTCAAGTTTTGTTGTAATCTTTTTCCATTTGAGTATTAAAATTATGCAAGTTTTTATTCAAATCATAAATAGCTAATTTCATTCTGCTGGGATAAAGGGTGAAACTCTAAATATGAGAATATAAATTAATCTTACATATATTGTAATATATGAATT
The DNA here is from genome assembly GCA_019454045.1 of Zanthoxylum bungeanum. Classification (NCBI taxonomy): domain Eukaryota; kingdom Viridiplantae; phylum Streptophyta; class Magnoliopsida; order Sapindales; family Rutaceae; genus Zanthoxylum; species Zanthoxylum bungeanum. The sequence goes on from SKCR01038706.1 coordinate 69,340, forward strand.
GTAATCTGAATCTTGGTTGTCACAGTTAATACTTTACCCCATATTGTATAAGACAATAATTTAAATCTGAACTAATTATTGATAAACTTTGTTATTGCCTTTATGATTGGTTTTATTTATTTGGCATAATTGAATACCTAATTAGACTTGTTATAGAAAAATATAATCACCGTCTATATGGTTGGTTTTATATGTTTTGGCATAATTAATTCCTGAAGTAAATTAACTGGGTAATAATGACAATTTATATGTTATAAAAAATAAGATTTCTTTATATTTGAAATATTAAGAGTGGATCCACTAGCCGCAACATTTTAATTTATTGTTACATTCCAATTTAAAAATTATTCATCACTTTAATCAATTCAGTCTTTTTATTTTTTCTCGAATTGTTATTATATTTTACTAAATCTATTTTCTTTGGATCAAACCCGGACTTAACGAGTTATTTTATTACTTCGAAACTCTTATACTTGAGAGTAAAGAACCACTTTGTGAGTGTGTCAAGTTTTTGGCGCCATTTGTGACTACATAACCATTTTTTTGTATTTTTTTCAACTCGTTTTTCCTTCTTCTTTGCAGTTGTGTAGATCCAATATGTCTGTATTAATCCTAAATGAATTCTGAACCCAGATATCCCACGTATAGATAAATTCTGTTCTTGATTCTTCAAGCTTACAAGAGACATAAAACTCAGTTAAAATAGAGTTTTTATTTAGCCAAAGAATTTCTTGAACCATCCTCATCTAGAAATTCTTCCATAATTTTTTTATAAGAACCTAATTCGAGAAATTGAGACAGCCGAGCGAGAAAATCAATTGAGATAGGAATTTATAAGAATTAGAGGACGTTTTTAGGATCTAATCATTATATTTTTTCCCTTTATTATTTCTCTTTATTTTTATTTTTATTTTTTTTTATTTTTTTTCACTTGTTTATTTTATTTTTTTCTTTTTGTAAGTATTGCATTTGCATATTTAAATTTTAGCATATAGTCTGTATTTATGTTGCATAAGACATTAATCTCGATCATCTCGCGGTAGATTAAATAGAGAGTCTTCATCACCTTCATCGTCATTCAAAATGGTTGATAACCAAAATCAAAACCCACCTGGCCGAGATGAAAATCCAGTTGATGAGGTAGAACATGAGTCTCGGCATGGAGATCTTAATCATCATAGGACACTCAGAGAATTCATGAATCCTACTAGGACAGGATCAACATCTTGCATTGATTTTCCTCAGATGCATTACTTTTCAATTTCAAATTGGGTGTCATCCAACTTTTACCAACATTCCACGGTCTAAAATCAGAAAATCCTATCAACACTTATGGGAATTCGAAGAGGTATGTAATACTTACACATACCAAAATTGCAGAATGAATATAATTCGGCTCAATTTTTTTCCCTTTTCTAAAAGATAAAGCTAAAATTTGGTTATCGAACCTTAGATCAGGATCCATCAGAACATGGGATGATTTACAAAAGTAATTTCTAAAAAAATTCTTTCCCCCTCACAGGATAAACTCCTTTAAGAGGCGAACTAGAACTTTCACACCAGAGTCGGAGGAAACACTTTACCAATATTGGGAGTGATTTAGAGAAATGTTAAATGTTTTTCCACATCTCGGGTTTGAAATATGGAGGTTGATTTCCTATTTTTACGAGGTTTTAACACCCCAAAGTATACAAGTAGTGGAAATGATGTGTAATGGTGAATTTAAGGACAAAAGTCTCGAAGATTCACTAGATTACCTAGAACACATAGTAGAGAATGCACAATAATGGGGACACAGTTGACACTTATGAGTTGTTTGTAAAACCACAGTTATATGGTAGAGGCACTTATGAATCCTTGTATCGAGCTTTGGGCAAGTGACTCTCAAACTAGTTGGCTTTAGGGCACTAGGTGTTAAGACACCCCAACAGAATTAATTGCTCGGATCTCAAATGTTATAAAGAAGAAGTGTCCAATTTTCTTAAGCTTTCTCTTTAACCCGTGTAATAAGTTTTGGGCCAGTGACTCCCATACCAGTTGGCCTTAGGGAACTAAGTGTTAAAATACCCCTACGGACTTAATTGCTCGAGTTAGAGAGGCTATGAAATCAAACTTATTCACACACACACACGCACACACACACACACACACACATATTTTAATATAAACTCAATCTCTGCCATTTTACACGAACAATCACTGCTTGCTGAGGCAAGATATCCAGTTACTGGTAAAAGCATGGTTAGATTTTTTTTGAATAAAAACACAAATTCCACTGCCTTTAAGTGCTACCTCCAACAAACTAGAGAACGGAATATTACAAAATTTTCACTTACAACCCATGTTTATATTTTACCGTGTATATTGATAATACCTATCAGATGAGCATATGAAGATCAAATTAAATCAATATTATGGAGAATGCATAAATTTAAATGATTCAAAAAGAAAGAAATAAAAATAACTTGTTAAGAATTATTTTGAGATGCGTCTCACGAGCGAAACTCCTTACACATCCACCTCTGAACAACAATTCCACTTGGTTAGTCAAAAAATTATTATTAGTTTGTGTGTATTTTTTTTGAAAAACACAAAAGAAAATCAACATAATTTTTTTTTACCCAAAAAATAACAAAAAAGTACAAACAACATGAAAAAATTCTTTTTTTAACAAAAAATATCAACACAAAAATGATTTTTTTTTGAACAAAAAACACAGCAACGAACAATAAAAATGAAAATTATCTAATCAACTATCCATTCTCCCCAGCCAATTTGAGACATTGTCCCCAATGTTTGAAAAATAAGGGTAGAGTTTAGAAGACATCACCTGCTTAGTGTGGAATTGACAATTGAATCTACAACGTTTTAAGATTCAAGTCCACTCTACGCTTCTTGTCACGATCGTTACCAGACCAGTTCAACTTGGAAATAATGGGGTCGATTCTTGGTTCATAAGCTAAGAGTTGGTCAATTAAATCTTCAGTTTTTCTTGTAGTTAGGAAGATATCTTTTACCGATTTTGAAATAAACCCATTTCTTTTAGCATCCTCAAGAAATACAAAAAGAAAATCAAAAAAGCCATCAATATTAAGTATTCCAATGGGCTTTTGGTGAATATTCAAGTTCGCCCATGACCTAACTGTGAATATTTCTTCCAACGTGCCCAGCCCACCTGGTAAAGAAATAAAAGCCTCAGCATGATTGATCATTTCGGTAAGTCTTTCAGACATACATGAGACAATGCATTCTTCTCCATTTGATTTTCCGATGAGGTTTTCCTCTGTCAAAGGTTTTGGAATGATCCCCAAAACTTGACTGCCACATTCTTACACGGCCTTTGAAACACACCTCATCAATCCAAGATTGCCACCACCATATACTAAGTGCATGTTTCTTTCCGCCATAACTCTACCCAATTCTTGTGCAGCCTCAATAAATTCTGGATTAGTTCCAGAGCTAGTTCCATAAAAGACACAGATATTGATTACTCGTTGTCTCAAAGTTTTCTCCATTTTTGCTCTTTCTCTTATCTGGATGTGACAAAGATAGAAATGACGAGCTGAATTTATAGATCCTTAAAAAGGGTGAGTAATAAATGCACTAGTACCTGTAAAATGACAATTGTCAGATGAACAATATAATAGATCGTGAAAGTCAAAAAGTTTAGATACAATCGACAAAAGTAAAGGAAATCAAAATAATAAATTAAAGTATATCAAAATAGTAATTTAAAATAAAGAAATTCAAAGTAATAAATTGAAAAATATGTACTGGTAGTTGTGATTGTGGCTCACATCTTCCTCTGGTTTTACATCCAGTAACGGCTTGAACGCCCTCTATGGGTCGGGGATATGATCCCATCCAATTTTCTTATAAATTGGCAAATAAGATCTTTTAAAGTCAGATTCCCGAGACTATTTTGTTGTCTTTCTTTTTGAAATTATCTATGCAAATTTGCAAATTACTCTATTAACATGTCCACTAGGATGTGTCTCAAGAGTCAGTGATATATCATCCAAAGACTCCGTACTCAAGCCATCTCTAATGAATTGAATTTTATTTTTGGGATTGTCAAACACCATTCCTAAAGAGAGAAAACGAGTGTTGCACGTCCAACGTGCACATTTATAACAAACATCTAATTGTTTAGCTCTTCGTTTCTTAGCATATGTGCTTTTACCTAAACCAGACATGTGAGAAATGAAAGAGGAGATGACTCACCTATCAAGCAAACCCTTACTTCAATTACCCAACGAATATTACTAGGAATACCATGGATCATAATAAGCCTCATTCTTTCGGTGCATGCTTTGTAAATTTTCATCGGAGTATTTTGAGGGAGAGAATGAAAATGATTGTGGAGTTTTACCTCTTCAATGCCTTGATTGTAGGGTATCAGTAATTTTAGGAAATTGAAAGAATCGACTTAGAGTCACGGAGAACTGCTATCCGCTGTTTAACCGGGGTGTAAGATTCTGACAAAAAGGGAAAAGATAAAAAATACTGCAAAACTCAAGAAAAATAGAAATTAGACAAATATAAAATAAAATAAAATAAAATACATTAATCACAGTACACTGGATTTGAAAGGAAAATAGATTCTTGAAAATTTGAACACTCCAAAAATGAGTTCAGACATTGTCCATTCACTTTAAATACATCACCATCCCTAGGATTCTCAATGTCAATATCTTCATATGGGTAAACGTGTTTCACAATGAATGTGCCACTCCATTTGGATTTCAATTTTCTAGGAAATAAATGAAGACGGTAATTATAAAAGCAAAACTTTTTGACCAATTTCAAATATTTTTCGTGAAATTCGACTATCATGAAAGGCCTTAGTTTTAGCTTTAAGAATTTTTGCATTCTCATATTAATCATTCCTTAACTCTTCAAGCTCATTTAATTGTAGTTTATGTTCATGACTGGCATTTTCAATGTTTGAATTGAATGCTTTAATAGCCCAATATGCCTTATGCTCAAGTTCTACAGGCAAATGACAAGGTTTTCCATAAACTACACGATATGAAGACATTCCCAAAGTTGTTTTGAAAGCTGTTCGGTATGCCCAAAGTGCATCAGTCAGTCGAAGAGACCAATCTTTGCGATTTGGGTAGACCATGTTTTCCAAAATTTGTTTGATTTCCCTATTTTCTAGTTCAACTTGACCATTTGTCTGAGGGTGATATGAGGTAGAAACTTTATGTGTAACTCCATAATTTTTCATTAAGGACTCAAAAGGTCTGTTACAAAAGTGTTTACCTCCATCACGTATAATGGCCAGAGGGATTCTAAATCGACTTAAAATATTTTCTTTCAAAAATTTAATCATATTTTTATGATCATTATTTCGACAAGGAATCGCCTCAACCCATTTTGAGACATAATCGACTGCAACTAAAATATATAAAAATCCAAATGACGGTGGAAATGGACCCATGAAATCTATCCCCAACAATCAAAGATTTCGATGACAATGATGGGATTTAAAGGCATCATGTTTCTTTTTGAAATGGATCCCAACTTTTGGTGGGCCAATAAAATCCTCACTACAAGATTTTTATAGTAGTTTTCTTAGATGAGAAATGACCTCCACATGCTTTTGAATGACAAAACTGAATAACACCACTTATATCACCATCCGGTATGCATCGTCGAAAAATTTGATGAGGGCAATACTTGAACAGATATGGATCGTCCCAGTAGAATCTTTTGACTTCGGTCAAAAATTTCTTCTTGTCTTGATGGCTCCAATCTGGAGGTATTTTTCCTGTTGTAAGAAAATTGACAGTATTAGCATACCAAGGCATTGTATTTACAGAAAAAAATCATCAGGAAAAGAGTCATTGATAGGACTTGTGTCAATTGATGACTCATTTGTGAGTCTTGATAAATGATCTACAACTACATTCTCTGCTCTTTTCTTGTCCTTAATTGTGAGATTGAATTCTTAAAACAACAAAATTCATTGTAGTAATCTTGGCTTTGTATCTTGTTTAGACATCAAATATCTAACATCAGCATGATCAGAATAAACAACGGTTGAGGAACCAATTAAATATGATCGAAATATATCCAATGTAAATATTACAGCAAGTAGTTCTTTTTCCGTAGTAGTGTAATTCATTTGTACACTCTTTAAAGTTCTATTTGCGTAATAAATTACATACAACTTACTTTCTTTTCTCTGTCCTAATACTGCACCAACTGCATAATCACTGGCATCACACATTAGCTTAAAAGGCAAAGACCAATTAGAGGATTGCATGATAGGAGCAGAAGTCAAAAGACTGATAATATTTTCAAATGATTTTTGACATTCTTCTGTCCATTCAAATATTTCATCTTTTAATTATAGGTTACACAAGGGTCTGGATATTGTACTAAATTTTTTATGAACCTCCTATAACGTAACATCCCCAAACCGGGAATGTTGCCGGCAGATGATAGATTCAACTGCCACCTAAGCCTCTGACTGAAACTGAAATTCAACCATTTTATTATTAACACTCATCCCAAGATATAATAACTGCTTAAACCATTAAGCATAACATGTACATATTTTAGTTACTGTACAGCCACATGTACTAATAAACTATATATCACATAACCCAAAAGAAGCTACATTCCATATGAATGTAGACATAACATGATGAGCCCATACAACTAGTGACTGTAGTGATTCTCTTGTCCCTGATCCATTTCTCCCCAAAAGATAGTCTTGGCTCACTTGTGGAAAAAGGGCCCTGTAAAAATCTGGAGAGTAGGGGTGAGTCCTAAAGAACTCAGTGAGTGGAGCTATAAAATCGAAAAATGAACAGTATTAGAAATACTAATAATCAGAGTAATAAATTTCAGTATTCTTAAAACATAAACCATAGATCTTCCATTCCAAAATTTATGTAAATCATTTAAGAAAAACATTTGTATCATCATCAGAAATATCACCGGACAATCTGTACACAATCCAGTGGTCTTGGGGTGTTAGGTATCGCCATCCCCCAAGTAACTAAGCTAGTAAATAGTGGTGCTAACAATGCCACCAATCTGTCTCTGAAATATGGGTCTAGGAGCCTTGCTATCCCACTAGACCAATACCCAAGATCTAGGGGTATTTGTCATCCCTAGTCCTGTATCTCGTGTGCACTCGTCTATATCCGGATTGGTTATTGAAATCCGTCATTTCCAAATCCATATCAAGTTACATTTGAGGTGGGTTTTTCCCCCATGCCTCCAAAATCATAAAGTCATACATTTGAAATCATTTTAATCAGTAAAACATTAATCTAAAACCAAGCTTTGTCAAAGTTTAAATCACGTATTTCACTCGTATGGCATTATCCTTTCAAATCAAATCAATTTAAATCAACATTATGCAAAATCATATCAGAAGTCATAATTAAAATTCTGAATTAAGTACTCCACTCACAGTGCTAAAGCAAATCGGGTGCGGTATGCGGCGTAGGTGACCTCCGAGTGGTTTGACGTTGATCTAATGCCAAAGAAACTGTTAGTTTTCCTTATAATAAATAATAAATAGGAAATTATATGCAATCAATGGTTAATGTGTATGCTTATGGTATGACTTATCATGTGTCTACATATCTATACGAATCCCTTAGAGTGCCCCCAAGCGTCCTAGGATAAAACTAGAATAATTAAAAAAATATTTCCAGGAATGTGCCACATGTCGCGACGCAACCTTTGGGCATCGCGATGCTCACCCAAATGGGTGAGGCAGTACCCATCCTCTGTTTTGTGAATCGCGACGTGTCGCGATTCATGGAAATCAGTAAGTCTCCTATTTTTCACGCATTGCGACGCTATCCACCCGGCGTCGCGACGCTCCCAGTACAGAACAGAAACCATAATACATTTTCCAGTACATGTTGTGACGCCAGGGAGGACGCGTCGCGACGCTAGGCCATTCCCAGAGCCAAATTTCACTTCACTTACATACACCATCACCACAACACAATACAAGCCACAATCATAACAAACACACTACAAAACTTCTATTACACCCTATATCACCATCCCAAAACCATTTTATAAACCTCATCTTCATTTCATATTTAGGGTTTTCACAAATTGAGGGTTTCATAGACCCTCAACGTTTCCACTCAACAACCACAAATACACCCCCAATCTCAAGCTATCAATACTTCCCAAACATCAATTCCTCAAAAATTCAGTAAATCAAAGTTTTGGTTTAATTTTTCTTACCTTAGAACCAAATATTTCTTCATAAGTATGATATTTTAGGCTTTCTATCACACTATTAAGCTTATATGTGGCTTAGGAACACATAAATTTAGGTGGAAATGGTAGAAAATTTCCTACAATAAGATTATGGAATTTTCTAGAAAGAAGAAGAATGAGAAGAGGAAAGAAATAAGAAAAATTTAAATGGGAGATATTTAATTTCCCTTTTTTTCTTTTATTTACGTGTTTCCACATTTAAAATAAGGTGAGACATATGTCCAGAAGTGTAGGAAGATACCATTCTTCTAGATATAATTCTACACTTATTTCATCACTAATATATTTTCACTACCGGTCGGGAAAATTTAATCCCAGTCACCATGTTACTACTCTAATCGGGTAATGAAATTTCGAATCGTTACAAATTCTCCCCCCTTAAAATGATTCGTCCTCAAATAAAAAATGCTTAAAAATATACGGAACGTACCTTCTACAAATAAATGAGGATATTGTTCTCTCATGATAGCTTCTGGTTCTCATGTCGTCTCTTGACCCTTGTGGTGTTGTCAAACCACCTTAACTGAGGGAATCCACCTCGATCATAACTTCCTCGTCTTCTTATCCAATATAGCTATTGGCTGTTTTAAATAGGATAAATCTTGATAGATATCAACTATCTGAGGTTCTAAAACATGAGATTCACCGTACAAGTACTTTCGTAGCATAGACACATGAAACACTATATGTATCTTATCCATACTAGGTGGAAGTGCTAACTCATATGCTCTCCCTCCAACTCTATAAAGTACTGGAAACGGACCAATATATCTGGGGCTAAGTTTACTCCTTTTTCCAAATCTCATAACTCCCTTAAAATGAGGTACCTTCAAAAACACCGAGTCACCCTCAAAGTCCAAATCTTTCCTCCGGTAATCCGCATAAAGTTTCTGGTGACTTTGAGTTATTTTCATCCTCTCCCAAATCAACTTCACCTTTTCCACTACATCTTTTACCAGATCAAGTCTTATAACATTTGTTCCCCAGTTTCAAACCATCCCACATGGGACCTACACTTACGACAATACAAGGCTTCAAAAGGAGCCATCTGGATGTTTTCCCGGTAGCTATTGTTATAAGTAAACTCTATAAGTGGTAAATGTCGGTCCCAGCTACCCTCAAAGTCTATTACACATGCTCGTAACATGTCCTCCAAACTTTGAATGGTTCGTTCGGATTATCCATCCATTTGAGGGTGAAAAGTTGTATTAAAACGTAACTGATAACCCAATGCCTCTTGGAATGATTGAAAAAACTTGGATGTAAACTGAGAACCTCGATCAGAGATTATTGAGACAGGTATTCCATGCAATGATACTATCTAATCCAAATACAGCCTAGTATACTGAGCTGCTGAATAATTAGTCTTTACAGGCAGAAAATGTCTGCATTTCGTCAACTTGTCTACAATCACCCAAATGGAATCATACCGTTAGGAGGTACGAGGAAGCCCAACTACAAAATCCATAGTAATTTTCTCCAACTTCCATTCAGGAACATTCATACTTTGAAGTTTCCCTACTGGTCTCTGATGCTCTATTTTAACTTGCTGGCAAATGAGGCATTTTGCAACAAACTCCAATACATCTCTTTTCATACCATCACACCAATAAAGATCTTTTATTTCATGATACATCTTCGTAATTACAGGGTGCATAGTATAGGATGAAGTATGAGCTTTCTCTAACAACGAGTGTCTCAACTCAGGAATTGGAGGAACAATAATTATGCCTTGTTTTCTCAGAAGATTGTCACTGTCTACATAATACTCTTCATCCACGTCTTTCTTTAATATGTCTCTAATTTGTTGGATTTGAAAGTTTGTTTCCTGGGAAGTTCTAATTTCATCCACCAATATAGATCGAACCTGAATCTGCACCAGCAATACTCTCTTATTTGTCACCTGAAAACTTACTCCATCTAAAATACATTTATGCATCTGTCTAGCTGGTTGCCAGTTTTCGATTGCCAAATGAGCTAAAGTCCCATGGATTTCTTACTTAAGGCATCAGCTACCACATTGGCTTTACTAGGGTGATACTGAATCAAACAATCGTAGTCCTTCAGTAACTCAATCCATCACCTCTGCCCTAAATTGATATCCTTTTGACTGTTAGTGTACTTGAGACTTTTGTGATCAGTAAAAATCTAAAAATTTTCACCATATAAGTAATGTCGCCATATCTTCAATGCGAAGATTATTTCTGCCATCTCTAAGTCATGGGTGGGATAATTCTGTTCGAAAGCTTTAGTTGTCTAGAAGCATATGAAATAACTTTTCCTCTTTGCATCAACACACATCCCAATCCCACTCTAGAAGCATCACAATACACCATAAACCCTCATGATCCTGATAGTAAGGCTAGAATAGGAGCGGTAGTAGTCAATCGTTATTTAAGCTCTTGAAAACTCTTTTCACAAGCATCCGACCATTTGAACTTTACATTCTTTTACGTCAACTGAGTTAACGGAGCACCTATTCTAGATAATTTTTCTACAAATCTCCTGTAGTATCCTACTAATCCCAGGAAACTATGAATCTCAGTCACACTAGTGGGTCTGTGCCACTTTTGAATGACTTCAATTTTCTGAGAATCTATGCCAATTCTTTATTTTGACACCACATGCCCCAGAAACACCACCTCGGACAACCAAAACTCGCATTTATAGAACTTAGTAAATAGTTTGTGCTCTCTCAGTGTCCGTAGCACCTAATGCAAGTGTTTCACGTGCTCTTGCTCACCTCGAGAGTACACCATGATATCATCAACGAAGACTATCACAAATCGATCCAAAAAGGGCCTGAATACCCTATTTATCAAATCCATAAATGTTTCAGGGGCATTGGTTAAGATAAACGACATTACCAAGAACTCGTAATGTCTATATCTTGTTCGAAAAGCTGTTTTTGGTACATCATTTTCCCTAATCTTCAAGTGATGATATCCTGATCGAAGATCTATCTTTGAGAAACAATGTGCTCTCTTATTGATCAAAAAAAAATCATCGATCCTCAATAATGGGTATTTATTTTTAATCATCACCTTATTTAACTGCCGATAATCTATACACAATCAGAATGTTCCATCATTCTTCTTCACAAATAAAACTGGGCACCCCACGAGACACACTGAGATGAATGAATCCCTTATCCAGCAAATCTTGCAACTGTACCTTCAATTCTTTAAGTTCTGCAGGAGTCATCCTATATGGGGGAATCGATATGGGCTGGGTGTCTGGAATTATATCTATGCAGAATTCAATCTCTCTATCATGTGGTAAGCCCGATAACTCATCTGGAAAAATATCAGGATACTCCCTTAATACTAGAATATGATCAATACTCTTTTATTCCCCCTGCTATCTGTCACATAAGCTAGGTATCATACTTTCATCTTACAAAGGAGTTTGTATGCTTGTATCACCGATATCAAATTATGGGGTACTATACTCATATCCCCTTGATAAATTCTAACTGGCTGATCGGGAATGTACAAAGTGACAGTCTTCTCTCGGCAATCTACCACCGTATTATATGTAGCTAACCAATCCATTCCCAAAATAAAATCAAACCCTAAAATGCTTAACACCACCAAATCAATAATAAACGTGTGCCAATCAATCTCAACTAGGCAAGCCTTCACTCCCTGAGTAGCCTCTATAAGCTCTCTTACTGGTGTAGTTACAACGAGGGGCGAATCTAATATTTCTATATTTCTACCTAGATAGGTCACAAAGTACGGTGAGTGAGTAGCTCCCGAATCAAATAGTACTCTAGCATGTACCGAACCAACTTGAAATGTACCTGTAACAACAGTATTAGATGCATATGCATCCTGTGGTGTGAGGGTATATACCATACCTTGAGCTCTACTGGTGGAGACATGTCCACGATCACCCACTGATCGTCATCTTCCTCCTGCCACTTGTCCCCTCCCTACGGAACTCTGCTCTCCTCCCGTACTTCTATTTTGCTGAGGCTGGCATGCTGATGAAGTAGCATAAAATGATGATAACTGGTCTGCTGGCACTGGGCAATCCCTCCTCAGATGACCTATCTGTCCACATCGATAACAATTCCTGCCATCAAATCGACAAACTCCTACATGAGGTCGCCCACAAGTCAAACAGGGTGGGTTACCTCACCCTGGTTGGGCTACCAATGAATGAAGAAGCTATACGGGACACGGTACTATACATGGGTCTACGATCTAAACCTCCTTAAGTCTATCATGTATCACACCGTGCAGGAGGAGGGGCGAACATCTATTACCGCCTACTCGGAGTACCCCGTTATGGTCTAGCTCTCTCCTCAGATCTCGATCGCTTTTGAGATTCTCTCTCCGCCTGTCTCTCCTTGGCCCGAGCCTCAAACCAGATAGCAGCATTTAAAATATGAGTATAAGTGGTAATCTATGTAAAATGAATGGATCAAAATAAATAATCATGAAGTCGATCTTCAAACCGTTTCACCTTCATTTCTTTAGTACTGACCAAATATTGGGCATATCGGGATAGTCGGGTAAACTGTATGTCATACTCAGATACGGTCATTTGCTCTCATTGAACCAACTGTTATCTCCTTAGCTCTGGCATCTCTAATACTCTGAGGTAAAAACCTACTCAGAAATGTTGTACTAAACTCAGCCCAAGTCATTGGAGGGGCACTCTACCGCTGATTACTTCGAAAAGCCATAAACCAAGTATTAGCAACATCTCTCAACTGAAAACTAAACAACTCCACCGCCCATTCTGAAGAACATCCCAAAGTTGTACATATACGATCCAACTCCTCTATTAACCCATAAGGATCGGGGGAGGACTCTGCTCCCGAAAATGTGGGTGGGCAAAGTTTCCGAAAATCATGTAAAGAAATTGGTAGCTCATATCACTGTATCACCTGAGCTGTCACTGGGATAGGTCCATGTGGTAAAGTAGAAGGTCCCGCTTGAGGAGCTATAGTGTCTGGTATCACTGGGGGGAACCATTGTCTGGTGAGCCAAATGAGGTTCTACAGGTAGAGGTGGAATAGGAACTGTAGGTTCTGTAGCTCTCGGCCCTAGGCCTGGAGGCTACTACTATCGGGTAGCTAACTAAGTAAGGGCTACTAACGCTGGAGCTGCTCAAAACTAACAGCTAACTCATCATTACCTCGGTCAACTAATATAAGTGCCATGATATCTAAATAATCAAGAAAGAAAATGGTCAATTGAACATTAGAGAAATTATTAATCAACTAGAATGAGACATACCTCGGGATAGAATACCGGAGAAACAGCCTCTTATATATTAGTACCTCGGGTATACTACTTATATAAGACATTCTCACTCTCCCATTATAGTCCTTAACTCCCATACCATGCTCGGATACCAACTTTGTAACATCCCAAAATCGGGAACGTTACTAGCAAGTGACAGATTCCAATGCCACCTAAGCCTCTGACTGAAACTGAAATTCAACCATTCTATTATTAACACTCAACACAAGGTAGATTAACTATTTAAACCGTTAAGCATAACATGTACATATTTTAGTTACTGTACAGCCACATATACTAATAAACTATACATCATATAACCCAAAAGAAGCTACATTCTATATGAATGTAGACATAACATGATAAGCCCATAGAACTAGTGACTACAGTGCTGCTCATGTCCCTGATCCATGTCTCCCCAAAAGATTATCTTGGCTCACCAGTGGAAAAAGGCCCTACAAAAATCTGGAGAGTGGGGGATGAGTCATAAAGAACTCAGTGAGTGGAGCTATAAAATCGAAACATGAACAGTATTAGAAATACTCATAATCAGAGCAATAACTTTCAATATTCTTAAAACATAAACCAGAGCGCTTCCATTCCAAAACTTTTATAAATCGTTTAAGAAAAAAATTTGTATCATCATCAAAAATATCACAGACAATTTGTACATAATCTTGTGGTCTTGGGGCGTTACATATCGCCGTCCCCCAAGCCACTAAGCCAGTAAATAGTGGTACTAACAGTGCCACTAATCTGTCTCTGAAATTCAGGTCTAGGGCCCTCGCTATCCCACTAGCCCAATACCCATGATCTAGGGGTATCTGTCATCCCAAGTCCTGTATCTCGTGTGCACACGTCTATATCTGAATTTTTTACTGATATCTGTCAATTCCAAATCTGTTTCAAGTTACATCTGAGATGGGTTTTTCCCTCATGCCTCCAAAATCATAAAGTTATACATTTGAAATCATTTTCATCAGTAAAACATTAATCTAAAACCAAGCTTTGTCAAAGTTTAAATCATGTATTTCACTCGCATTACATTATCCTTTCAAATCAAATCAATTTAAATCAACATTATACAAAATCATATGAGAACTCACAATTAAAATTCTGAATTAAGTACTCCACTCATAGTGCTAAGGCAAGTCGGGTGCGGTATGCGGCGTAAGTGACCTCCGAGTGTCTTGACGTTGATCTAATGCCAATGAAACCGTTAGTTTTCCTTATAATAAATAATAAACAGGAAAGTATATGCAATCAATGGTTGATGTGTATGTTTATGGTATGACTTATCATGTGTCTACATATCTATACGAAGCCATTAGAGTTCCCCCGAGCGTCCTAGGATAAAAATGGAATAATTTAAAAAAATATATTTATAGGAAAGTGCCACGCGTAGCGATGCAACCTTTGGGTGTCACGACGCTCACCCAAATGGGTGAGGCAGTATCCATCCTCTGTTTTACGTATCACGACGCAAGGGTTGGGGGTCGCGACGTGTCACGATTCATGAAAACCAGTAAGTCTCCTCTGTTTCACGTGTCGTGACGCAATCCACCTGACGTCGCAATGCTCCCAGTCCAGAACAGAAACTAGAATACATTTTCCAGTACGCGTCGCGACACCGAGGAGGGCGCGTCGTGATGCTAGGCCATTCCCACAGCCAAATTCCATTTCACTTACATACATCATCCCCACAACACAATACAAGCCACAAAAATAGCAAGCACACTACAAATCTTCTATTACACCCTATATCACTGTAGACAATAGAACTTGACGACGCTTTTCTAGGCTCGCGGCCTAGTTCGGAGTACGAAATAACATGGAGTCGCCACCCGGTGTAAACCGGGATAAAGATTTAAGGCCGCTCTCACCCCTCGCAAGGGAAGACCTCAAACCCTTGGGTTCGGAATGGTCCCTTACTTATGTCACTTGTGATGATATGATTTGTGCAATAAAAAAACCGAATCTATTCAACATTCATGCTCAAGGGTAATCTATGCCTAAGTCCGCATGCACAATAATAACAATGAGAACCTATATCTAAGTTCGCATACTTCAAAGTAAGTGTTAGGTTTATTTCTAGGTCCCAAGATCAAACAAGACATGAAATACATGTGTGAATACATCAAAGGAGGTAGCGGAATACTCACATCGATCGGTTGAGACGAATCGGCAACAAACGAAATTGATTTTTCCCTTGCAAAAACGCAACTGCAGTGCAGTCCACTGCCTTGACAGTTTCAGTTTTGAGTCAAGTTTTGAGCTTCGAATCTTCGTCGAATGGTTCCCGACTCATGGGTGAACCTCCCTACCACCTTCGCAAGTCTCTCGGAGTGCTAGCTCTTCTTGATTTTGCCACAAAATCAAGCACATTGCTTCCCAAACTCACGCCCAAAATGAAGAAAACCAGTGAGCATTTTACTGCCCATTTGGGCGTGAATAATGAAAGAGAAAGAGAGGAGGGAAAGTGTGTATTAGGTTGTTAAATGATTTCTAAAATCACTTTATATATTTTTCTCAAAAATATATTAAACAATACTAATCAATTAATCAAAAATCAAAAGTAAATGCTTTACAACCACCAAACACTATTCCAACAACACACATCAACTATTCATTTTACTTTAATAAAGTGATGTGTGTCTTTCAATCAATCAATCACATCAATCAATCACATCACTCAAAGTGACATTTGATTTGATGCTTGATGCGACGAATGATTTGACGCTTGATGTGACTTGCGTTGCCGCACTCGAATTCGAAATACGAATGCGCTCGCAATCACACTCGGGCTCGGGTTCAATAATTCTCAATTAGTGAATTTTTCGTCGCGTCGTAATTAAATGATTATGCCTAGCGAATTCACTATTCACGTCGCTAACGAATTAATTCTAAATTAATTCATTCGCCCGAATTAAAATCCAATTTCAATTCCGCGTCGAAATCCAATTTCGTTTAATATATCAAATATATTAATTTAATCGATTAATTCCAAATTAATCATTTCCTCTCTTTAGACGATATTTTATCCTAGATAAAATATCTCTGTAACTAATCCCAGATTAATTTTCTCTATCTCATCAAATTAATCCCAGATTAATAAATGTGCGAGTCATGCGTCATCGGTGGATCACTGGGAAGCGACCCATGAGATCCCCGGATATGTTGGCAGTAAATACGGTCGTCGGAGTATCCGAATCACGTACGTACCAAGTACTACGTTCTACCGATTTACGAGACAAGGTCGGCTTCTAGCAAAGCACCAAGTCTACCCAATTCTCCGGACATATTCTTATAAGAATATATAATATCTATATCAGGCGTAGTCTACTAAGTATCGTGTATATCGGCCCAGTATCGGATAGTCACGTGCTAGGGCTGGGGCTGGATAAGTGTCTGCCCCGTCCGAAGCACATGTCGGATGTCTGGTAACTAGTCTCTATAATCGGATATACATGACCTTGTCATAATATCCCGATGGCCGGCCAGCACTTAAGAGTACTAATACCTTATCCTGCGTGACATCATCTCCACTATGACTGGA